>JAJIBD010009433.1:0-59279 GCA_021461705.1 Cryptotis parvus | reverse complement strand
CCAGCCGCTTGAGGACCCTGCCTCTGGGTCCCTCCCCGTGCCCTGGGCTGCCCAGCACTTCAGGATCAAGTTCCAGGACCCTGCTCTGCTGAATTTCTCCCTCATCTGCTTCCTGTCCACCGACCCACCTGTCCACTAGACCCGCCTGAGACTCTGTTCTGAGTCTCACCTCACCTGGCTGTTCTGCTTGTCCCCCTACAGCTGAGCGGAAACCGCTTTTCTGGAGGGCTCTAACTGTGGCTTTGCCAAGGGATGGTTTTCTCAACAGCCCCTGCCCTTGGTAGCCCCTGGAGGGAAGGAAGCAGGGGGTGCCTGCCCCGTGGGAGCACGGATACGTGTGCAGGCTCGGGTATGAACCGCATGAGTGTGCATATGTACGAACATACATGTGAGAGTAAACAGGTGTGTGTGAGCATGTAAGGCGCCTCCAGGCATGGCCCCCCTCCACACCCTGGAGTCTCCCTGGCCTACACAATAGTACTTGAAGAGCACTTACATTTTTCTCTTTTATGAACAGGAAAGATTCAACACTTATTTCCGTTTTATTTTTTCTTTGAGGGGGCATGCCCTCTCACAGTGCTCTGACAGGGCTCAGGGGACCATGTAGTGCCAGGAATTAAACCCAGGCACTTGCATAAGGAGAGTGTGTGCTCTGCCGCTTGAGAGAGGCCACATCCCTAGACCTGAAGCCGGTGTTTGACCACCTCCTCCGGGGCACAGAGTGGTTGGTGGTGAGAGGACGGCGTAGCCAGGCCAGGCGCCACTCTCGCCTCAGTTTGAAGGAGCCTCTTCTCACAGGGCCCCGCCCTGGCCTGTCATGCTTCGACAAAGCAATGCTCTCCGCATGGTGCACTTCCCCTCGCCTCGCCTCGTTTTACTTTAGACGGTGAAGGAGCATCTTGAAATGCCTTTGACTGCACGGCAGAGCATTCCAGTTATTCCAAAGGGCGGCATAAATTCAGAATTTCCAGAATGCTCCCTGGGGACTTGGTATCACTCTATCAGTCACTAGAAACTCCCAGATGTTTTCAAGTAAAGTTCTGCTTATTAAATATGTCACTTAGGGTCAGGGACGTAGCTTAGCAGTTGAGCCTCCTTACCTTGTATGTGTGAGGCCCAGGATTTGATCCCCAGTCGTGCAAGAGAGAGAGCAAAGCCCTTTGGATCCTTTGGATGTTGTAAATGGCTGTAAAGTCAGATATACTTGCTGCTTCCTTTCCAAAAGAGCCTGCCTGGGTTCTGCTGCTCTGCAGATCTCTCCCCTGGCTGGTGTAGGGGTGGCTATGGATGGGGTCTATCTGTGTATGGGGTGGGCTCCAGAGGTCTATGGATGGGGTCTATCTGTGTATGGGGGTGGGCTCCAGAGGTCTATGGATAGGGTCCATCTGTGTATGGGGTGGCTCCAGAGGTCTATGGATGGGGTCTATCTGTGTATGGGGTGGGCTCCAGAGGTCTATGGATGGGGTCTATCTGTGTATGGGGTGGCTCCAGAGGTCTATGGATGGGGTCTATCTGTGTATGGGGTGGCTCCAGAGGTCTATGGATGGGGTCTATCTGTGTATGGGGTGGGCTCCAGAGGTCTATGGATGGGGTCTATCTGTGTATGGGGTGGCTCCAGAGGTCTATGGATGGGGTCCATCTGTGTATGGGGTGGCTCCAGAGGTCTTTGTTACAGGCATTCCAAAGACTGCATCAGTCACCGGCCACACTGATCTCAGATTGACCCCAACCTCTGGGCCTCTGAAACTCTTATCCTCCTCTTCCTCTTCCTGCTTTTTTTTTATGGGGGGTGGGGCTTTTATGGGTTACATCTGGCAATGCTCAGGGGTTACTCCTGGCTCTGCACTCAGGAATTACTCCTGGCGGTACTCAGGGGACCATATGGGATGCCAGGGATCGAACCCGAGTCGGCTGCATGCAAAGCAAATGCCCTACCTGCTGGACCCGCCCGCCGCTAGTCTCTCTTCTCTTCTAGAATCTTTTTCGCTGGAAAAAAAATATTCTTTGGGGTCCTGAATGGACCTGGAATTCTGACTTTCTAGTCAGCTAGACTTTTTTTTTTTCTTTTTTAACAATACCCTCTCCCAGCTTTAAGCTATAACTGACATACAGGCCTAGAGAGATACTACAGTGGGCAAGTGCTTGCCTTGCGTGAGGGTTGACTTTTAAATTACGCAACCTCCCTCCCTCTGCTTTTCTCAGCCACCCCAAAGCTGGGGATGAGGCACTGTTGGGAGCCTTTGGAGCCGCCAGGCATGGTCTTCCCCTCGGTCTCTCTGCTGGCCTGGTTTGTGGTGCCCGGCAGGGCTGGGGCGAAGGGATTTCCCGGGACACTTCTCTCAGGCCATGCAGAGCTGCATTCTGGGTGAATGTTGAGACAGTCTTGAGGAGCCCCATCCCCAAAACTGCTTAAAGTTCGAGATGCTCATCCCTACCTTCCCCTTCTTCTGTTCCACTTCAGGGTGGGACGTCACTGAACGGAACTGACAGAGACCTGGGGAGGACTCAAAGGGCGTTAGTGAGGGGCTGGAGAGCAAAGCAGGCAATCCCTGCCAGGAGTCAGCCCTGAGCACAGCGGGTGTGACCCCCAAACAAAACAGGGTGCTAGAGAGAGTAATACAGAATAAAAAAAAAAGTAGGGTGGAAGAAACAGTTGAATGGGCTGGTACATGTGCTGGTGTCTTTTTTTTTTTCTTTTTGGGTCAGGGGTTACTCCTGGAAGCGCCGCGGGGACCATATGGGATGCCGGGGATCGAACTCCGACTTCGGCCATGTGCAAGGCAAAGCCCTCCCCGGCCCTGTGCGGCAGTCTTATTCCAGCACCAGGGCTCTGTGATTCCCAAGCACTGAGGCAGGAGTAGCCTCTCGGCACCTCAGGGTGTGGGCCACAAAAAAAGTGTCTGCTCCCCGTGAGAATAAATGAGCATTTCTAAGAAGGAGACCAAGAGGAATCCAATAAATGTTCACTTCTGATGAGTGGAGGATGAATAGCTTCTGCTAAATCAAGTTTTCTACCAAACTGTTCAGATTTTCTGCAGTGAGCGTTAGCTGGTTTTCTGTCTCGGGCCGGAGCAATAGTCCAGCAGGTAGGGTGCTTGCCTTGCACGTGGCCAACCCGGTTCGATCCCCGGCATCCCATATGGTCCCCTGAGCACGCCAGGAGTAATTCCTGAGGCAGAGCCAGGAGCATTGCCAGGTGTGACCCAAAAAGAAAAAAAAAACTTAAAAAAAAAAAAGAAAAGAAACTGTCTCTCTTCTCTGTCTCTCTCTCTCTCTCTCTCCCCTCTCCTCTCTCCATCTTCCTGAAAGGTCTTAACCAAAGCTGACTTTAGGCACTTTCATCCTTAAGCATCACCATGAGATTCATTCCAGGCTTGCCCAAGGCCCACCTCTGACTTCCAGTTCTTATGGGGCCCCCAGATCCCTCTTTACCCCTCTCTGCGTGTGTGTGTGTGTGTGTGTGTGTTTGTGTGTGTGTGTGGGGGTGCTGAGGTCTTCTGGAGCCACCCTTTCCTGTTGGGCCCCTCCAGCTCGGCGCCCAGGGAGGGGCCAGGCCTTTTTTTGAAGGAGGTTAAAGTCCTTCTTTGTGTGAATGGCCTTTTTAGGGGAGCCGAGGGAGGGCCGGCTGTGACATCACACCCTTTAGTCAGGAGGTCCGGGCGGAATTTGTCCCGCCTGGGCCAGTGCACAGGAATCTGTCTGGAAAGAGGCCCACGCGGGGCAGGGTAAGCCGGGCGCTGACCTCCCGCGCTGGCCTTTGCTGGCTCCGCGGAGAGGAGGGGGTTCCTTTGGGAAGCCAGAGGGAGGAGGGGGCGGGGATCCCTCCCGAGGAAGAGCGGGCAGCTGGAGCCCTGCCTTGCTTTTGGCAGATGCTGTCAAACCCGCAGCGTTCACAGGAAGGGACAGAGAGGAAAGTCACTGGCTGTACGTGCCCAGACGCACAAGTCGCCCCAGTGGACAGAAGGCTTTGGAGCTGTCTTAGAGGGACGCAGTTGGGGGGTAGTGTGGGGATCCTTTTCCCGGAAGGGAACCCAGGGACCAGCGGTTCTGGTGATGGCTTCCACCGTCTCACCTTGGGTGTGAGGGATGCAGTCTACTACTGCCTTGGCCTTGCTCAGTTCATCGCTTTTACAGATTGACTTGGGGCGGCTTAGGGACCAAGTGTTCGTCCTTTGGTGAGCCCAGGAGATGGAAGGAGAGCCTCAGAGCTGCTGTGCATAGAGGGTTAATCGCCCAAGCATCTGGCACGTTTCCTCTTTTCCTGGCTCTGGGCCCCAGACGAGTGGATTTCCTTCGGGCCAACTTTGGTGCCCCGCTTTGGCTAGAGCCCTGTCAGTTCTGGTAGGCCAGGCACGAGCCCAAGATCCTGAGCCATTGTAAAGCCAAGAGGGACACACGCAGCGCGACTATAAAGCAGACCAGGCCAGGAGTGCTTTTGCTTTCAGCAGAAGCCGTCATCACCCTGGGTGGTTCCGCCCTCCAGGGCCTCCGCAGTGGTGGGGACAGCCCAGCTCGGCAGAGCCTAGGGGTGGTGGATGTTCTGGGGGTTCCTGGGCAAAGCCCACAGAGAACACACTTTGAGCTGGAATGGAACGTCTCCCATTCAGATCAGCCTGGAACCTCCCCGTTCTGGTTCTCAATCTGGCCTGCAGGGAGCAGAGCTTAGAAAGAGGCAGAAAAAGCCAGCGCAGCCTCGCCCACCCCCCGCGCTCACTCACACCAGCTTCACGAACTTTCCCCAGTAAGCCCAGGTTGCAGGCGCGTTTGTCAGAGGACACCTTGACATTTTCCAGAATGCAATCTGTCTTGGGAGCCAGGGACCGCCGAGCAGGGCTAAGGGAATGCTATTCGCAGGACTCTGGTGTGTTGGGGACAGTGTTTCGTGATAGATGGGCCACTTTGCTCCACCAGGAGTCAAGACTGAGGCATAGGTAAGGCTTGATTCCCTTGCCAGTGGATTCTGTCTTTCGGCTGTACCTGACCGAGGAGGTTCCTCCCTGTGTCAGTCAAGCCTAGCGGCTCTCAGAAAGGAAGCTGGACTCCTGGAACCTTTGCAGCCCACCTGGCTGGAATCGCTTCCCTGCAGGAGGGCTGAAGGAGGGCTTTGTTAATTAGCATCAGCCTCTGAGCTGGGTGTCCTTACCCTGGCCCTCCCATCCTAACACACCCTGCCACACCCCACTCCCGTCCCCACCCATCACCTGTCTTCCCTCAGCTAGGAGCCGCCCAGCTCTGGTCTCCTGGGGGTGTGGCTTAAGCTGATTCCCCAGACCCCCGCAGCGAAGCCAGAAACAGCTTTGTGGGGGTAACGGTGGAAGGGGAGAAGCTGCCTGGGTTGGAAAGTGGCTCAGGTTATCTCTGGGGCGTCTCCCCCACCACTTCCTGGCCCAGAAGGCTGAAGGGGGACACCGAGGAAGCCAGCCTCGCTCAGCCTTTCCTTCTCCTGCTCCCCCTGCTGAGCTGGGAGAATGGACCCACCCCCACCCCACCTCCGCTCAGCACCCAGGGCCTGCCCCCCAGGCTGCCGTCAGCAAGAAGAGGGAGGGGACAGGCAGCTGCTGAGGAACTCTGGGGCTCGGGCATTTCCTAGCCCTGTGTTCCAGCCTTTGGCTCGCCCCCTCTTTTGCTCCACTCCGTGCTCCCTTTTTATGGTGCTCTACCTCCCATGGCCCCAGGGAACCGGACTGGTCACTCCGCAGATCTCAGGGACAACCTGTCCTCTGGGAATGCATAGTGACCTCTTTAGCAACCACGTGCCTCTCTCACACTCCTCAGGTTCCCTGGGCTCGGTCTGGACTCCCCAGACCTCCCCTCCCACCCACTCCAAGCTGGAGAAATGTGGAATGGGGGACGAGGGGGCGTGTTTATGAGCTCCCCAGGTTTGACTCTCAGTCTGTCCTGGGGTAGCCTCGGGGCCCTGGAGCCAGTTCTTGGCCGGGACAGGGGGTCACCGTGCCTGCCCCCCCCCCCCCGTCCCAGCACCACAAGACACAAGGAGAGGGTGGGGAGGGACGGGAACCCGAGCTGCTCTCAGCTCTCCCAGCTATGAGGAAATTTAAGTTCATTGCCAAGCATCTGTTCCTGGGCCCAAAGTGAATTTGTGATTTGCATGGAACTTTAAAATAACTGGATTAAAGGATCAGGTCACCTATTACCTAGGGGACAGGGTTTCTAATTGAAGTATCTCAGCTTTAGTGGGAAGTGGGCTGGCTGATGGAGAGGTGCCATGTGCCGGATGTGGGAGTGATGTGGGTCACACGGTGAAGGCACTCACAGTTGTGGCCAAAAGGTCAGAGTGTGGGCAGGGTGGTAGGAAATCAGGGAGCCCTGTGGACAGGGACAGTGAGTGGAAGCGTCGGTGTTTGTCCGTAGAGCTGCGAGCACTTCTCTGGGGGCCTCCTGGGACCAGCCAGAATGGCTGGGGAAGGTGAACCTCCTTCATTTCTCCTGGGACAGCCAGAATGGCTGGGGAAGGTGAACCTCCTTCACGTCCTTCTGTCAGAAGGACCCCAGCTGTGTGCCGAGAGCCCAGCAAACACTTAGGACCTTGGGGAACCTTTGTGTGCCTTAGGTATTTTTTTTTTTTTTTGTGTCACACCTGGCAATGCTCAGAGGCTTACTCTTGGCTCTGCACTCACCAATGACTTATGGTGGTATTTGGGGAACCATGTGGGATGCCAGGGATCAAACTGGGGTCAGCCACATGCAAGAGAAATGCCCTACCCCGCTGTACTACTGTTCCAGCCGGTGTGGTACTATGTAAACCTGCTTTGGGGCTCTGGCCTGGGCAACAGGCGGAGTCACAGCCTTTGCCACCGTGTCTGTGACAGTGACTGGGCAGTGGAAGTGTCAGTGTTTGCCTCTAAGAGGTTGAAGAGAACCTTCAGCCCGAGACTGAGCAGCAGTCGGCACCACCATTTTAAGCATTGCTGTGTGCTGTGGCAGAGATTTCTCTAGCAGGGCTTTGGTGCTAAAATGGCCATTTAAGGATCTGACAGTGGTGGGGAACGGAGGGAGACGAGGGGTGACTTTGTACTGAGCACTTTCCTTCCGTCACATATTGATTCCTTTTCTTCACAAAATCAGTGCACTGTCACTGCCTGCTCCATTGGCAAAGAAAGCTAACCTGTTCCTAGAGAGAATTTCATGTGGGTCCTTTATACTTAGGGGTAAAATTGCTTAAGAATAATGCAGTTTGGGGTCGGAGCGATAGTACAGCGGGAAGGCGTTTGCCTTGCACGCGGCTGACTCGGGTTCGATCCCCGGCGTCTATACCCCTCCCCCCAAGCTCTACCAGGAGTAATTCCTGAGCGTAGAGCCAGGGAAAGCCCTGAAGGAAAAACAGCTGGGTGTAGCCCACCCACTCCCCCAATCCTACCCTCCACAAAATTCAGAGGTTTGAGAGCTGTTAGCGTGAGCTCTGCTTGTAAAGGAGTTGGATTCTCTGGATAGTTCCATTACTGCTTGAATAGGGTGAGGCAGAACATCTGGAGGAGACGCAAGGCCCTAGATTGTAAATTAAACCCGTATGAATTTACTTTGCAACGATGTTCTTTTACACACTTTGAAATAAATGGTGAATGCTCTAGACAATGATGGCTAGAACCTTCAGGTTTTTAACAAAACAAACCTAAGGCCAAATTCTGATACTCATAGGCATTTATTATATAAGGATTTAATAAACTGTATAAACCATTATTTGTAAACTCAAAAAAGTTTCGGGGCCAGAGCTATATATATAGCACAGCGGGTAGGGCATCCCATATGGTCCCCCAAGCACCGCCAGGAATAATTCCTGAGCACAGAGCCAGGAGGATCCCCTAAGCATTGTCGGGTGTGACCCCCAAAAAATAGTTTCAGTTCTGTAAGGTTTTGGATGTTTTGACCCCACCTGATAGGAAGCCAGATGTGGTTTGGCTGCAGCAAGGAGGATGCTGTTTTCCTGGAGGGGGATTTAGCCACTGCAGTCTCTGAACCAAAAGCGACTGTGCCGCTTCGTTCTCATTTTCTCATTCTCCAAGCACCTTCCCTAGGGGTGTATCACTCAAAATACTCCCAGTGTTACTGTTGGTGAAAGGATAGAGAAGAGCTCTCCATAAATGTGAGCACACCCCATTTCCACTAATTTCTTGCATTAGTTACTCTAATTGACAAGCCAGGAATTTTCACTGATGGAAACCCATTTCTTACCTTAATGACGCCAATTAGCAAAACCACAGGGAGGCTGTGGAAATTAAAAGGAGCCGAGCTACAGGAGGAAGGAAGCCCCCCTGTAAAGTCACGGGGTTTCCGATTAGCGCCTGGTTGACCAGTCAAGAGTTTGTAGGAATAGATGACTGTCTGCCCTTGAAACACAGCTCAAACTGAGTCCAGACTCGCAGAACTGTTCTTGTCTTAGCTGAAGTATTTTATTTCAGTTTTTGGGGGTGCTCCTGGGTTATTCTGGCAGTGCTCAGGGAAACCTATGTGGTGGTCAGTATTGTGTTAGGCAAGTGCATTACTGCAGTACTATCTCTCTCTGGCCCTCCTGAAGTTTGTAGGTTTTTTTTTTTGGGGGGGTTGTGGGAATTTTGTTTTTGTTTGGGTGCTGCACTTGGTTTTGCTCAGGACTTACTTCTGGCTCAGCACTCAGAAATCGCTCTTATTGGTGCTTGGGAAAACATGGGTTGCCGGTAGTCACGCAAATGTCCTACCTTTTGCGTGGTCTCTCCAGCTCTCTTTTGAAATATTTTAATTGCTAAACATCTTACGCAGTTGTGAGCTCTTTTGGTGGACCCGCTGGCCTGCTGATTCTCTCTGCCATGGTACTAGAGCTCCACCTGGAGGGTAGCTGAAATGAACCAAAAGCCTCTCTGGACCCCTCTTCTGACATTGTTCTATCTCCAACCTTGGTGATCCTTTCCTGTTTTCCTGGTTTGGGGTCATTTTCTCCCCCTGCATTGAGATGTAGTTTATTTCAGAAGGAACTTTCCAGTCCGCTTAACAACAGTGCATTTTATCAGAATCAGGAATCAAGTTCACTTTATCTCCAGTTTGGAGAAAACTGGTCATATCTTCAAAGGAAGCAATAAACATTTATTAGTTTAAACAAGACATCATTGATAGTAAACCGAAGACTCCTGATAAGCCTGGACTGGGGGAATCTCGGCCATTTCCATGTACCTGGCACAGTCTCTGGTGCTTTGATCCACAGACCCTCCTGCATCCAGGTGAATTATTCCTGCCCAGAATAGAGCTCAGGATACTCCCTGAGGTCATCATTGCCTGCCGATGCGGGATCTGTGATTGTAAATCAGCAATGCGGAGCTGCTTGTCTCTCAGCTGCTCCAAGTAAACAGACCTGGGTGTCAGGAAGAAGTTGCTAAATTTATGGAAAGCAGAGGGAAGCGCCCCATGTAATTAACAGGAAGGAGTGTCTCTTTCCTGTTTAGACCCTGGTGTCTAGGTCTTTAAAAAAACTGCTGGAAGAGAATCATCTCTAATAAAACCAGAATCCCAAATTTTGATTTTTTTTTTGACCAGTATCACTTGTATCACTTGTCTTCCCTTTCATCGATTTGCTCGAGCGGGCACCAGTAACGTCTCCATTCGTTGGGAATGAGGTCCATAATTGTTACTGTTTTTGGCATATCAAATACACCACGGGTAGCTTGCCTGTAATTAGTGTTTTAATCTCTGTTTGACCTATCACAGAAACTGTAGCCCCAAATTCACCATTTCTTAAAGCTAAAGGTGTTTTTCTTTGATTTTCTGGGTGGCTGGGGAGGGGGTTGAAGTGAGGAAGATTAGTTAGCATTGCAAAAATGTTGTGAAATGCTATTTTTTAAAAAAAATTTGAATCAGAGCAGATGCTGCTGGTACAGAAAGTTTGCCTTGGAAAGAATTGATACAACTTTTAAGCCCAAAACAACCGTTCATATTGCAAGGCATCTGCTCATCCAAATTCAAACCCTGCATCCCATTTGGGAGAAAGATACAAGCTGATGAGCCACAAGGTACGCTCAGGGCATGCTGTGGAGAGACTCAGCCCTCCCACGCGGTTAGCAGCCAAAGATAAACAGGTTACCTCAGCGACTGAGTGAACTCCAAAAGAGACTGTGACTTCCTCAAAAGTCCGGGTAATAGAAGGTATCTCCTAAAACTTCTTGTTGCTGCTAATCTCATTGCTGCTTTAGTGAGAATAAGCTTCCTGCAGGTCTGAGGAGTGGATTAAAGCCACCCGACCCCTGGAATTAATGACGTGCCTTTTTAAGCATCCTTTCATGATGTATTTCCCCTTTGTTCCCAGACCAGTGATACGAAAGTGCTATAAGTTTCAGTAGTTCTGTCGCTTTTTATTTTTAATCATGTAAAAAAAATCTATCACCTACTATCTCCCCACCCTTGATCTAGAGTCATTCATTCTTCAATAACTGATGGTCTTATTTTGTATCTTGAAACCTGCATAAATATGACACAAAAAAGCAGCTTAATAAATATGTATTAAAATGTAATGAATCTATGAACTGTACTGGATTTATATAATTCAAATTTCTATTATGTTTTATATTTTAGTAAGTCCATGGCAGAGCCTGGCAAGCTACCCGTGTCGTATTTGATATGCCAAATACCAGTAACAATTATAACCTCATTCCCATGACCTGATGGAATGCTTTGAGGCTCTTTATGTTCCTGGAGCAAGCAGGTGCCCTTGGGCTCTACTTGCATGAGACAGGTCATATGGAGATGTTACTGGTGCCCGCTCGAGCAAATCGATGATGAACCGGAAGACAGTGACAGTGATGTAAAAAAAATTTTTTTTTGCCTGTTTGTTTTTATTTAGGAAGCCACACCCAGCAGAGCTCTGGGCTTACTCCTGGCTCTGCACTCAGATCACTTCTAGAAGGGCTGAGGGACCATGTGTGGTGCTCTAGACATTGAACCGGGGTTGGCCAACACCTTAGCCACTGAACAACCTCTCCAGCAGTGCCCTCATTTTTGACCGTTGTTTAGTTCCAGAAGTTTTCTATTGCCGGGCGATAGCACAGCAGGTAGGGAGTTTGCCTTGCACACGGCTAACCCAGGTTGGATCCTGGCATCCTATTTGGTGCCCCAAGCACTACCAGGAGTAATTCCTGAGTGCAGAGCCAGGAATCACCCCTGAGCATTGCCGGGTGTAGAATGAGACAAAAAAAAAAAAAAAACCTGGAAAGTCAAGGCCAGAGAATACAGTGGCTAACTTGCCTTGCATGAAGCGTAGCAATGACAAAGAAGGAACTGAAGGGAAATTCATTATTGCTCCTCATTATTTATTCATTCTGAAGGGGCCTGTGGAAAAGAAAAGTGAAGGAAACCCCCCAATTCATGGGTAACCTTCTGGTTCATGATAACTGTGAGGGTTTATCCATGCTCTGACAGCACATAGGCTGTAGGAATAAGTTTTATTTATGAGCAAAGCCATATTTGTCATTTTCCTCAAAATGAATCCCCAAAGAATCATCAGGGCTTTGGAAATAGTTTAAAGCTTACATAAGTGATTATCAATACTTGCTTTGCATGTTATTCAGTAATGCCAGGCACACGCGAGATAGTCAAGACAAGGAAACAAAGCTGACTCATCGGGGTGTTTATACAATCCTGAGGGAAGCTCAAATCAACTCAACTCGCTGCCACGTTCCCTGAAATGAGCAATACATTTTGGGTTTGGGGTGGAATATGGGGAAATCACCAGCAGAATTCTACAGAATTTCTAAGTTCTTCATACTAGCATCAAGTAACAGAATCAGGTAGAATTGATGTCTCCTGAAACACATGATTGATTCAAAAAGCATTAAAAATAGTTTTTTTTTCCTTTTTGGGTCACACCCAGCAATGCTCAGGGGTTACTCCTGGTTCTGCACTCAGGAATTACTCCTGGCGGTGCGCGGGAGACCACATTGGATGCCGGGATTGAACCCGGGTTCAGCCGCATGCGAGGTAAACACCTTACCCGCTGGACTATCGCTCCAGCCCCAAAAAGATGTTTTATTTAACCGCAGGATGGGGGTAATGCCAGTGTAGGAACCAGAGGAGAGGTCCTGTTAACCGCTGGCTTTTCAAAGTCACCGTAATTCCACAGGGGAAACAGGATTTTTTTTTTTTTTTTTTTTTGTAGCGGAATCTGGAAGCAGCAATTAGGGAGTTTGTGCCTTTGGTCATGGTGTTTGCTCTACACATGGTCGGTCACAGCCATGGTAGGGAACACTGCAGCTATTAACAGCCGTGGAAGGGACCTACTGTTTTCCACTATTCACTTTCAGAAACCTTCCCCCCAGAAAGTCCTGTCTCTAGAATAATTGCATTAGATCTGGCAGAGAATCATAACGTTTTCAATATTTTTTTTTTATGCAAGTGGACCTGCATTTTATTTTTGTCACTGGGAACACAAGAGTCTTCTTTCATTTGGAAATATGATTGAAGAACAGTAAGGTCGCTGAATAATCCCTTCCAGTTTAGAAGTTATTGAAGTAATGGCTTGATTTGAATGGATGATTTATAGCGTAATATAATTTTAAGTATAAAAGTATTAGATTTTAAAAATCCAGTACTAGCATTTATTGGAAATTCTCTAGATACCGTGTTAAACAAAATAGAAGCTATACAATCAAGAAGTGTTTAACACTGTAATATTTTTTGCGGGGTCATACCCGGCAATGCTCAGGGGTTTCTCCTGGCTCTGCACTCAGGAATTACTCCTGGCGGTGCTCGGGGGACCACATGGAATGCCGGGATCGAACCTGGGCGGCATGGGCCGGCGTGCAAGGCAAATGCCCTACCCACTGGGCTATTGTTTCGGCCCCTACACTGTAATAATTAAACGCTGAAAGAGGAGGGGAAATGTGCCAAGGCAGTAGGGAGGGTGCCAAAACTGTGATGGATGGGTGGACGGAGAGTTAACATTGACTTGGGTGGATGGAGAGTTAACATTGTAATTTGAAACCTTATTAACAGACTATTTGTTTTGTTTGTTTGTTTGTTTGGGGGCGAACCCAGTGGTGCTAGAGTCTTCTACTGACTCTAAGCTCGGGATCACTTATGGTGGGGCCCGGGAGACCATATGAGGTGTCAGGGATGGACCCCACTTCCGAGAGAGAACCCTACCTGCTGCTGTACTATCTCCAGCCCTTTATCAAGCACTTTGTAAGTGGTGGTGCCTACTTGAAAAGAGAAACGTTTATACCCAAATGTATCTGTGAAGGATTATTTTAAAGAGAAAACTCAAAAGCGCTCACCATTATTGCTTCCGGTGTCATTCCAGTTAATTAGGTATTGACAGCTTCTCCACTGTCGTGTGCGTGGAAGATGCTGTGTCTAACTCTAACTTCATTTCCTTTTTATTCCAGAAGCCTCCCCAGCTTCCCGAGGATGATCTCTGGCTAAGAACGAGACCGAGACCTGTAGCGCCCACTTCCTGGAGCCGGCTTCCAGCTCTCTTCCCCCAGATCACAAAAACATGGAAATTGAGGTCTCCGTGGCAGAATGTAAGAGTGTTCCTGGAATCGCCTCTAGCCCACCTCCCTTGGACCGCGCCACCCCCTACTACTCACCCCGCACAATGGCCTCCTTGCGGATCACCATGAGTCTCTGGACAGCGATGTGGCCAGAGAGATTCGCTATCTAGACGAGGTGCTAGAGGCCAACTGCTGTGATTCTGCCTTGGGCCGGAACTTACAACGGCACATCATCCCCTGAGCCCAGAGCACCCGTCCTGGGGGACAGCCTCAGCCCACCCCCTCCCACAGAAACCCCCCTAGAATCCACAAAGAGAGCCACCAGCCATCCCGTCCCGCCCCACATCGAGCTCTTTCAAAGCAGCTCTGACACCATGGCGGAGGGGGGGGAGAGAAACGGCCACTCCCCGCGCACCCGGGATATGTCGGGGGACAGCCTGCAGCCCCCCGTGAGCCCCAGCTCCTCCACCAGCTCCAGGGGTTCATCCCGAGGCGGGGAGTTCACGCTGACCACGCTGAAGAAGGAGGCCAAGTTTGAGCTGCGGGCTTTCCACGAGGACAAGAAGCCCTCGAAGCTCTTTGAGGGAGGACGAGAGCAGCAGAGACCAGTACTGCGTGCGCAAGGTGCGGCCCTCCGAGGAGATGCTGGAGCTGGAGAAGGAGCGACGGGAGCTTATCCGGAGCCAGGCCATGAAGAAGAACCCGGCATCGCCGCCAAGTGGTGGAACCCACCCCAGGAAAAGACCCTGGAGGAGCAGCTGGACGAGGAGCACCTGGAGTCGCACAAGAAGTACAAGGAGCGCAAGGAGAAGCGGGCGCAGCGGAGCAGATGCTGTTACAGCAGCAGTTACAGCAGCCGCCGCCCGCACCCCAGCCCCCTGTGGCCCGCGCCCTCTCCCCCACCTCCCAGCATGACTGAGAGTGCAAAGGACATTGTCACCGAGCAGATTGATTTCTCCGCTGCCCCCAAGCAGTTCCAGCAGATGGAGAGTTCCCGGTCAGCCGTGGCCAAGGGCCAGAGTAACCCCCGACTCTTCTCCATCAAGCCCTTCTACAGGCCTCTGGGGTCCATCAACTCCGACAAATCGCTGACCATCTCGAGACCAGTTTCTCTTGGGGCCCACCGGATGACAGTGCCGCACTGGCAGCCAAGGGACAGAAAGCCAGCTGTGCCCCGGAGAGCAAGCCTGCAGGAAGCGGCCAGGGCAGCCCCGCTCTGCCCGGGAAGGATGGGTCCTACCACGAACCCTCCAAACCCGCTTCCAAACTCTGGACAGAGGACGGAGAGTTTACAAGCGCCCGAGCCATCCTCACTGTGGTCAAGGACGAGGACCCGGGGCTTCTGGATCAGTTCTCCAAGTCGGTCAATGTCTCTTTGACGCCAGAGGAGCTGGACTCCGGTTTGGAGGAGTTGTCCGTGAGGTCCCAAGACACCACAGTCCTGGAGACCCTGTCCAATGATTTCAGCATGGACAACATCAGCGACAGCGGGGCCTCCAATGAGACCACCAATGCCCTGCAGGAGAACTCCCCTGGCCGACTTCTCTCTGCCCCAGACTCCCCAGACAGACAACTCCTCCGAGGGCCGAGGGAAGGCGTCTCCAAGTCCTTCAGCGATCATGGCTTCTATTCCCCCTCTTCCACGCTGGGAGACTCCCCATCCGTGGATGACCCCTTGGAATATCAGGCGGGGCTCCTGGTGCAAAATGCCATTCAACAGGCCATAGCCGAGCAAGCCGATAGAGCTGGTGCCCAGGCCAGCAGGGGTGGAGCCCCACCACAGGAAGCCAGCCAGGAGGAAACTGGGGCTGCCAGCTCAGGGAAACCTCAGGGCATGTTCGAGCCCCCTCAGGTGTCCTCTCCTGTGCAGGAGAAAAGGGATGTCCTACCAAAGATCAAGCCTGCTGAAGACCGGGCACTCAGGGAAAGGCGGCTCTCCCAGCCTCTGCCCACCGTCCAGCCCAGCGGCCCCATCAACATGGAGGAGACCAGGCCCGAGGGTGGCTATTTCAGCAAGTATTCGGAGGCCGCCGAGCTCAGGAGCACAGCCTCGCTCCTGGCCACTCAGGAGTCCGACGTGATGGTTGGTCCCTTCAAGCTGAGGTCACGGAAGCAGCGGACTTTGTCCATGATCGAAGAAGAGATCCGAGCTGCGCAGGAACGGGAAGAGGAGCTCAAGAAACAGAGACAAGTCCTGCAGAGCTCCCAGAGCAGCACCAGGGCCAAGAACGCCCCTTTCTCTGCCCTCCCGGACCTCGTGCTACAAAACAGCCCCAGGTGAGTGAGGAGGCTGAGGCTGGGCCTATGGGCTCCAGTGGGCACGTGTCTGTGTGTGGCGCCTGCTCTCTGGAGCTGGGAGACGCCGGTGCAAGGATTGCGGTGTTCAGGGACATGCAACAGGACTGTCAGTGTGTGTCCTGGAAGGCTCTGACCTGCGTGTCGCTTGCTCTTGCCCAGGGCTCCTTTCTCTGCCTCCAGTTCGTGGCTTGACGTAGGAGAGAGAACAGTGATCTTTTACCTGAAAGTGTCGCCTTTGGGCTCAGAGTTTGTTCTGGGTGGTGCAGAGAGAGTGGTTCCACGTGTGGGTTGTGTGGACGCCGGTCACTGGGCCCTCTGTGGCTGTTGTCAGTCCGTGTCATCTGATTAGGGAGTTGTCTCCACTCATCCCTGTTGAATGCTGGACCCCTTGGTGTTAGATTGCAGGGGAGAATGTGATTTTGTCCGTCTTGTGTACAATTTGGGATTGTCTTCCTTTAAGTCAATGCAAAGCAATTAGCTAGGAATCGGGCGTGTGCTCCTCTAGTCTTTTCCTAGGACTCCGTGGGGAGGTTGAGTGTCCTTGCATCATGGCCGGTGTCTAACCCCTCCCATTGCCTGGCCAGTCCATTTCTTAAACGTTGTTGTGTAAATAGCTGGCTCCGATTATAGTAGTAATTACTGTGGCTGCCGTGATGGGTTACGGTGTGACAAATTGTCTTTATTTTCCGTTTGGCTGTGATATCTTGAGAAGTCTACACATCCTGCCCTAGAGAAGGGCAGCTCACACTGGGCCCAGCTTCCCCCATGACTGTGGTTACAGGTAGTACTGGTGTAAGAGCACCACAGAAGGGAACTTGGGTTTCTTCTCACTATAGCTGTTGGTATCATCTTATCCAACTTGGGGACAGATAGATGCTAATGTGACATGATAGTCATTTTGCTTGTTTAGTTGAAGGGAGTTCTGAATTCTGCATGGTAATGCTGCTTTTCCTTTCTGTCATTAATGTGTTATGAGCAATATGTACTCGTCAAACTTCACATCTGTCCATTACTTAAGTTAGCGTGATCTCATAGGTGCTGTGTTGAGTGGCTTAGAATTCCATTTCTCTTAGGTTTGGGTTTAGAGTTTTCAGTTTGGGTTGTGCCTCCTAGGGTCCTGCTCCCTTCTAGCTTGGTGCCTGGGGGCAGGGGGTGTGTGTGGCAGCACTCAATGGTGCCAGGGATCCACCTGGAGTTCATGCATGCAAAGCATGTGATCCCACTCTTTGAGCTATCTCCCCAGACACACTCTTGGTATTGGGACTGGTTGGGGAGCGCCCGTGACAGGTGCCGACTCAGTGCAAGGGCTGAGGATATCCAGCTGCCCAGGTAATGATGTGCTCATGAAGGAGGTATTTGGGCTACCTGATGGTGCTCGGGCCCTCCAAGACCAAAGTTGGCGTGGTCAGGGAGATTATGTGGTGCAAGGAATCACACCTAGATTGGGCATGTGCCAGGTATTTGACTAACTGCTGGACTGTTTCCTGGCCCCTCTGTTACTGTTCTTCACCCAGAGATCACAGGGCTCCCTTTAAGTTAACTCCCTTGTACTTTTGACATGTCCCATTGTTCTTTAAGTACCTCCTCACTCTCTATCTCTGTGAGCAGATCCAGTCTTGTCTGTTTCCCTCACTCTGGAATCACTGTGTCTGCAAAGAGCAAGAGTTTATTACAGTAGATAAGATGGGTGGAGAGATAGTCCAAAGGCTAGGCTGTTGCCTCGCATACAACTGTGCTGAGTTCAGTCCCCAGCATCCCGTATGGTCCCCGATCACTTCCAGGAGTAATTCCAGAGTGCAGTGCTCTATCTCCGAGCACTGGCAGCACCCCAAAAACAAGAAAAGAAAATGATATTTAGGGGGCCAGAGGGATAGTCCAGTGGGTAGGGCATTAGCCTTGCACACAGCCAACCCAGGTTCGATTCCCCAGCATCCCTTACGGTTCACTGAACACCACCAGGAGGAATCACTGAGTGCAAGTGCAGAACTAGGAATAAAACCCCTGAGCATTGCCGGGTGTGACCCAGAAAGCAAAAAAAAAAAAAAAAAAAAGATGTTTAAAAACTGAGACTTGGCTATCACTTTTTGATTCTTGGGGCAGTACCAGTGGGCAGGATTAAAAATACAAACATCTGTCTGTCTGTTTGTCTGTCTAATAGATGAACCTGTCTTAAATACTCATGCACTCACCATGATCTGATTCTAATACTTTCCCTTATTTAGAACTCTGTGTGTGTGTGTGTGTGTGTGTGTGTGTGAGCGTGTGCGTGCCCAGGACATTGCACATATAAGGCAGGTGCTCTCCCTCACATGCGCAGGGCAAGTGCTCTACTCCATGATACGTCCTCAATAGATTGATTTGGGGGCTGGAGCGATAGCACAGTGGGTAGGGCGTTTGCCTTGCAAGCAGCCAACCTGGGTTCTATCCCCAGCATCCCATATGGTCCCCTGAGTATCGCCAGGAGTAATTCCTGAGTGCAGAGCCAGGAGTAACTCTTTTTTTTTTTTAATCCCCCAAATATTATTACACCATTTTAGACACACAATTGAAAGATGCTCATGTAGAGTTTTGGTTCTACAGTGTTCCAACACGCATCCCTCCACCCAAACCCATCTCCCATCACCAATGTTCCCACCTCCTCCTCCCCCTCCCGCACCTCAACTACTTGGCGGGTTCTATATGTCATTTCTTTCCTCTTTATATCTCCTTCCCACCAAACTTTCCTGCTCTTCGTGGAATGCAGTGCATTAAAAGGCATCACTGTTTCACTATTTTAGTGGACCGTGCGGCTGCAAGCGTCGCGTGACCTGGGCTCAAACTGGTTTTGCTCTGTTAATCTGGTTGTGAGGCAGTTTCCCAGCGTCTGGACAGCGAAAATGGTGGCTAGTGTGATGGGTGAGTCTCATCCGGCTGCTTCCGGGACCCCCAGAGGCGACAGGCCCAAGGAGTAACTCTTGAGCAAAGCCAGGTGTGACCAAAAAAAAAGAAAAAAAAAACTGATTTGCTCACCTGCTCAGCTACCTTCTGTGTTCCTCACCAATTTGGGCTCACATGTCACTTTTTGAGTGGCCAACACCCTTCTTACCCAGTTCAGGCTCCAGTGTCCTGTACTAGGATGCTGAACTGTCACTCCCTCCGTACTCCAGGGCGTCACGAGCCCTTGTGGCTGCCCCTCCCGTGTTCACACAACATCTTGTTCAGCCCCACCCAGTGTCTTTTGGACTGAGTTGTTCAGGAAGAAAAGGGAAGGGAGGAGGAAGAGCACAGTGTCTTTCATGAGAGGGCTTTAATTCCTTCAGGTCACGGGGCAGTGACCAGCTATTTGAGGCAAGGAAGATTTTCGACCATGTTTCGTTTTTCCATGACAGGGTGGCTTTGCCCATTTAGTTGCCACATTTAAACACTTGGCACGGAGATAGAGCTCAGCATGTTGCGTGGTATCCTAAACAAACAAACAGGAGTCTTCCGATCTGTTCAGTCTGGAGAACCTGTTTCACAAGGGAGTCTCTCGGGCCTGCATCTGTGGCACCAGTCTTACAATGGAAGCTTTTACAGGCGCCCTGGCAGGCAGGTGTTACGGCTTAAACCGTTATTGTTGGCTCTACCTACATAGCACCCCCTGGGTATCACTTCATTCTAGAATTCTCTCTACGATGCATAGCCCAGTGGATATTTTTTTTGGCTTCCTTTATTCACTCTACTTCTTAATTGAACCATATTATAACCCCACTACCACGTCTCACATGAGGAGTCTCTAACACAAAAGCATTTCAATGCCTTCCCCCAGTTCCCTGGTCTGCTGTGGTCTGTCAGACTTCTCCATGACTCCGGGTTATGATGTTTGCACCCCCCACAACACAGCAGCCTCGTTCTGATCTCCCCTTGCACTTCCTTTCTTATGTTTGACTTTTTCCATCACACCTGGCAATACTCAGGGCTCTGCACTCAGGAATTACCTCCTAGTGGTGCTTGGAGGACCATATGGGATGCCAAGGGTCAAACCTGAGTAGGCTATGTGCAAGGCAGACACCTTCCCAGCTGTACTATCGCCCGGCCCCTCCCTTGCACTTCCTGTCCGTGAATACCAGTCTCTTCCCCCGTGGCTCATCCCAGAGGACCAGTTCTCCCCCTTACAAGTTAAGATTCAGTATGGCTTTGTGCATTGCCCCAGTTTGGTAGTGGCATTGCACACAATCATGATGACATAAGGGGATGTTATTCCTTCCCATTTATATCTAGAACATTCCATAGTAGGTGACGGGGCCTCCCAGAATTACAATATGAATGAAATGAAACTGAATGAAAAAAAAAAGCACTTTCTCTTCTCTCCATGCCTGGAAATGTTCGGAGTCTTGCTCAGTGAACCAGCTTCCCAGAGCGGCGAGGAGGAGGCTGACACATCCTTCTGGGCAGCCAGATGCGACAGTTCACGTCCAGGGTCAGAGCAGCCTGGCTCCGGCTGTGGTTTTGATGTCAGAGATGTGTCCGCGGTGCTCCTGCCCTGTCCCATTTCTTTCCAGGAGAGGTGACTCAGATGGATAATGGATAATGGATAATTGCATATTAGGTGATGAACTATATAATCCCAATTTCCCGTCTGTGGAAGCCATGCTGGAGACATGCTGGATTCTAAAGCCTTGAGGCAGATGAGAGTCAGGGTGCAAGAAGGAAAGAGAAATCTGGTCATTCTTCCCATTGAAAGTTATCCAGTCTGTCCACTCCCTGGAAGTTGGAAAGGTGGTTTCCCTGCTATATGAAAATGGAGAGGATAATAGAGTTTCTGATGGAAAGGAATTGTGTTGTTTTCAAAGATCAAGTATTAGAAAAAGTTACCTGAGCTTTTTATCTTTTGCAGGGAGCTCGTGCTCTCTAGAACTGAGGGCTTACTCCTGTCTCTGCACTCATGGATCACTCCTGGCAGGGTTCAGGTACTATGTAGGGTGCTAGGGAACAAACCTAGGTCAAAGGCAAGCACTGTACCCACTGTACTATCGCTTTCATTGGTTCTTTTTAGTTTGGTTTTTTTGTTTTATTTCTTTTTGGGGGTCACACCTGGCAGTGCTCAGGGATACTCTTGGCTCTGCACTCAGGAATTACTCCTGGCAAGCTCGGGATGCCAGTGATTGAACCTGTGTTGGCCACGTGCAAGGCAATTGCCCTACTGCTGTGCTATCACTCTGGCCCTCCCTGTTGATTCTTTTGTTTGTTTGTTTTTAAAGATGCAGGTTCACTTCAATAAAGTTTGCTTGGCATTTGTTCAGAGAGAGGGCCACAAGTCGGGATCTGCCCCCTGTCCCAGGGAACTAACTGTACAGCTAAAATGAGAAATATCAAAGAGGGCGATTTCCTGACAGAGAAGCAGGGAGACCTGTGGAAGCCCAAAGCATGAAAAACCTCCTCGTTGGGACATAAAGAAAGTCTTTGTTATGACCTGAGCATCTCAGCTGAGGAGCCCAGGAACAGAAGTTCTGCTCAGAGGGCAGAAGGATTATTCCAGGGAGAAACAAGTGCACCCAGGGAGGCCCATCAGGAATAGAGAACTTGATATGTTTCAGGTATCGTAGGCCAAGGCCACTTAAAGGAAGATTTCAAACCAAATCAAGTTGATTTGCAGCCAGACAATGAGAAGGTCCCGAACTCATGTTAAGGGCCTTGGAATTCGGGCTAATTTTGCAGGTCCGTGGGAAGACTGTGAAAGTTTTCCAAGGGGATAATTGTTTCCACACATTTCCGGACTAGCTGTTCTGCCTTCATCTGTGAATTGATGGACTAAAGGACTATATTGTGATGAGTCTTGCTCCCACTTTGACGGAGCACTTCCAGCGAGAGAGCACATTTGAGAGTGTGCCGCCATCTTGGCATTGGCCTGCTTGAGTGAGAGAGGCCAGCCTGTAGCCTGTCTTGAGGAAACAGAGGAAGTGCTTTAGCGGATGCACCAGCCTGACTTGACATGTATCCCACACACTGTCATAAAACATGTGGGAGGGAAGCGCAAGCATTTTACTAGCATTATAATTTAGCGCTCATCACTTGTCTTTTCCTATTACAAGCATCAGTGGAGAGTTCTCACTTTAGTGCCTGAGTCTATTATTAGATATCCTGCTTTCACTTCTAAACAGGACAGAGGAACACGGCTAGTTAGGTCATGATGAACTTAGTTCCCTTTAGAAAATAAAACAAAAACTTTCCCCCTTTTTAAAAATACACCAGATTGGGGCCAGAGCGATAGCCCAGCGGGTAGGGCGTTTGCCTTGCACGCGGCCGGCCTGTGCCGGCCCGGGTTCAATCTCCGGCATCCCATATGGTCCCCCGAGCACTGCCAGGAGTAATTCCTGAGTGCAGAGCCAGGAGTAACCCCCTGAACAACGCCGGCTGTGACCCAAAAAGAAAAAAAAAAACCACCAGATGTTGATTTAACTCTCTGCGTCAGATAATTTGCCTACTGAGACGGTCCGTTATGGACCAGCAATAAAGGAGAAGGAGCTGCCCAGTTTTGCACCCTGGGGTGTCTGTGCATGTCTTTGAATATGTTGAAGGATGAGATTGGTTTACATCTTAGCCCAAATTTGTTTGATTTGTTTTTGGTTTGGATTAAAATGGCACCAGGAGATGATCGCTAACATTATTATATAATTGAGCAGATCTTTTTCTTTTTCCCACATTATTTTCAATATCACCAAATAAAGTGCTCAATAGAGGAATTATTTATGTTAGCATAATGTTCCAGGAGCAAAGCTTGGTGTAGCTTTTAGAGCTCCAGTAAAGCTAACTGAGGCTAACGCTCAGTTTGAGGTGCCTCTCCTTGCTCACAGTAGGAGTCTTGAGTCATCAACTGATGGGAGAATTTCCAACCAGACCCAGGTGAGAGAAGGGCTTCCCCAGGACCATGCAGTGCCCACCTTTCCTACCGTGCACACCTGGTTAGCTGATTGTGTGATGGTACTGAAGATGACTGTTTTCTTCTATCATCTTCTCCAGCCATTCCCCAATAACACAAGTCTAATCATGGTGGCCACAACTTAGCAACTTCAAAACATGTGTGCTGGCTGCTCAGCTGGTTAGACATGTCTTCCCAACAGCCTTCTTTTAGGCCAGATATATTCAGAATCTTTTTTTTATTTTTAATTTTAGGAAGGCTATAAAATGTGTATATTTAGAAAAGCTGTGACATGCTTTTCTAAACATACTCTTAACTACCACACCCCGTGGGGTCTGGAAGTTAGTGCCTGTCATCAAACTAGACTAGTGCTATAAAGCTGAGGAAAGGTTAACATTAAATGAGTTAAAGTGTTATTTTGGAGGGTGGAATGGGGATTGTGCATAAGGGGTTGTAGACTCATTTAAAGGATGAATACTGGGGCCGGAGCAATAGCCCAGCCGGTAGGGCGTTTGCCTTGCACGCCGGCCGGCCCATGCCGGCCTGGGTTCGATCCCGACATCCCATATGGTCCTCGAGCACCGCCAGGAGTAACTCCTGGGTGCAGAGCCAGGAGTAACCCCTGAGCATCGCCGGGTGTGACCCAGAAAGAAAAAAAAGGATGAATACTGTAATTCAAAGAGAGTATGTAATTTCTCTGCAGTCAGCCAGGAAACAGTAAACCCAAGCTCAAACCCAGGCTCCTTTGACTCAGAGTCTTTCTACATCCTTCATGGCTATTGGCCCCTGAGTAACCATTTCCCTGGTATTAGCAGTTCCCGGGGGTTGATCCCACTCCACTCCTTGTCAAGACCTGGGCCTTGCATCTTCCTGGGACCTTCCTGCCTCTGATTTTGGGAGCTGCTGTTGCTCTGAAATTCTCTACTGGGAGTAACTAGGTGCATAGTTTCCGCAGGGGCCTTTAGACAGCTGTCTCTTACTTATCTAAAGTGTTCCCTTTGTCGGGCCGGGCGATAGCCCAGCGGGTAGGGCGTTTGTTCACGCGGCCGCCTGTGCCGGCCCGGGTTCGATCCCCGCATCCCATATGGTCCCCCGAGCACCGCCAGATTCCTGAGTGCAGAGCCAGGAGAAACCCCTGAGCATTGCCGGTGTGACCCAAAAAGCAAAAATAAATAAATAAATAAATAAATAAAGTGTTCCCTTGTCATTCCAGAGCTTTGTTCCAATGCTCCAAATTTCTGTTGATGCCCAAAGATGTGGGCAGATGGTAGAGGTGGGCCCGTCCTATAGCCGTCCCAGCTGTCTAGCCCGATTGCTCTGAGTCCTTACTGAAAGTGCATTCCCAGAAAAGAATTTTGGTCTCAGTACTGGGTCTTCTGCTCTGTGCAGCGTGCTTTCCTTGGCTCCTGGAGCTACTCACACCTCTCAGGGACACTTTACTGGGTGACCTGGATGCCTGTTCTTGACCCCTGCACAGCAGCTCCATGCTCCTAATTAGAGAGTGGCTTTCAGAAACCCACAGGCAGAGAAAAAGGCTCTATGGAGCTAAGGAAGTAAAGATGAATCCAAGGGCCCAATTCTCTCAAGGTCCCTGCTGGTAAGAAATGTGAGCTAATCAGGGGGCCGGAGCGATAGCCCAGCGGGTAGGGCGCTTGCCTTGCACGCGCCGGCTCATGCCTGCCCGGGTTCGATCCCCGGCATCCCATATGTTCCCCGAACACCGCCAGGAGTAATTCCTGAGTACAGAACCAGGAGAAACCCCTGAGCATCGACGGGTGTGACCCAAAAAGCAAATAAAATAAAATTAAATTAAATTAAAAAGTGAGCTAATCAGAGCCAGGCCTGAGAACAGGGAAGTCCGCTTTGACTGCGGGAGTTGAGGGCAGGATGTGGCTGTCCTGCTTTGCCATGGTGATTTGCTGTACTTCCCCAAGAGATTGGCATTTCAGATCTATCTGATCTTTGTGAATAAGCTGCTACTTACAAGGTGGAGGATAGGGCAGCCAATGCGGGGGTATCCTTAGGAGGCCATCAGAAAGAACACCACTGAATATACTTTCATGTGGAAGTTTGTTTTTATTTGCTTGGTCTTTGTTAAATCTTTTGTTTTGTTTTGAGGCCACACCCTGTGGTGCTCAGGGCTTACTCCTGGCTCAGAGATTACTTCTGTGGGGGGAGCTCAGGAGATAATATATGATGCCAGGAATTCAAACACAATCTGCCACTTACAAAGCAAGTACCGGACTCCTTGTATTCTTTCTCTGTCCTGATGTAAAGGTATTTTATTCTTCATGACCTTGTGGAAAAACTTGAAAAGTTTGTCAAAAATATGTGTGTTTGACATCCCAGATATAGTAAGTCTAATTATTTCTCATTGCTCACATGCAAATTAATATCTGATATAAAAAAGATTGTCAAGAAAATTCTTTGCCTCCGTATTTCAGTCACTTCTCTGGTTTCCTACTTAAATTTCAAACCTGACTGCAGCCTGTTAGTTGTATGACCAATGTAATTCTCTACATACCTCACTTTTCTTCCCAAGAAGATGGGAATAAAATAATAAATCGAAGTTTCATCAGTTAGTTATGACAGTGCCTATAAAAAATTTTCCAATAAAAGTGCTTGTTGTTACTATTACAGTTTCTCTTATGTTTGTTGTTGCTATTCTTATAGTGCCCAGGATCAAACCCGACCCATACACGGCAAGGCACGGGCTCTACCATTGAACAGTATCCTTGGTTGCCTGCTAGGCTTTAAGGAAACGTCTGCAAAACCTTAGCAGAATTACTTACGAGTTGCTCTTCAGGATTTACTATTATCCTGAAAGAAATGGCGGGGCAGGGAAGACATGATGAATTGCTTTCTGTTCCTGTTTGGGGAATCTTTCATACTTGCTGCATAGAATTAAAGTTCCTCTTACGTCCTCTAAAAAGAAGGATTAGTTCAATAGTGAGGTATGATTTCAGAATAGAAGATGCATTGGATTATTGGGTGATAATACAATTACAGGTACTACTTAAAAATGTTTCTCTTTTTGCTTTTTTTTGGGGGTTCACACCCAGCAATGCTCAGGGGTTACTCCTGGCTCTTCCCTCAGGAATTATTCCTGGCGATGCTTGGGGGACCATATGGGATACCGGGATCAAACCCGGGTCAGCTGCGTGCAAAGCAAATGCCCTACCCGCTGTGCTATCGCTCCGGCCGCTATTTCTCCAGGACTTGAGCTTTGTAAAGGAATGATTAAATGTACCATTTAAAAAAAAATGGTAAAAACAAAAAAAGTACCACATTTTCATTCCTCCTGATTGTTGATTTGTTTTTCCTTTTGGTGGGGCAGTCTCAGAATATGCTTTCCTGGGAGAAACAGAGCCCTTCCCTTCTGAGACCATCTTCATTTCCATGTTAGGAAATGACCTAAAATCACAACTCACCAACACCCTGGCTTACCTTGAAGTAATAACACTTGAAGGCATCTCAGACTTTTTGCCAGGCAGGGATAGTTCTCATTTCCGAGCTCAACTAATCATCTGAAAATTCCTCTCATCCTCTTCTCCCAACTCTGGGGCCTTCAAAGGAGAACCTGAAGGGCCAGGATTGTCTCTGGTTGTGTGACTCACCCACTGAGGAGGCCACAAGCCCATCCAGCCCACAGAAGGGTCCCTTGACGGGAGATTGAAAACGCGTGCCTGAGGGCACTTCTCTCTGGTGACCCGGGAGTCCCTCCCTTTCCTTGACTGCAGCCTCGCCCCAGTCCAGAAGCCACTCCGGGAAGAAGGGAGGCCATTGAAGGAGCCGGTGCCAAGGAATGCCATCCAGCAGGCGTTTGACTTCTCACTCTAGTTGGGTAGTGCTTTTCTTTTGAGACATTTAGAAAGAATCATTGATTCGAGACCTCATACCCAGTGTCTGTGGGATAGAATAAGCATCCCAAAACACCAAGTCTGATAAATACTTTTGTTACTCCTAAAAGCCTATAGGAAGATGGGGCCGGAGTCATAGCACAGAGGGGAGGGTGTTTGCCTTGCACACGGTGGACCCGGGTTTGATCCCCGGCATCCCATATGGTCCCTTAAGCACCACCAGGAGTAATTCCTGAGTGCAGAGCCAGGAGTAACCCTGAGGTCGCCGGTGTGACCCCCCCCCCACCCCCCCATCCCCAAAAAGAAAGCAAAAAAATTAAAACCTACAGGAAGATGGTCTGGGCTCTTGTGGACAGTATCAGCCACCCCGAGTGTGCCAGCCTCACCCCAGTTCTCTTGGGTACAGGGAGTGGCAGATCGCCCCCCTCCTGCTGCCAGCCTCTCCTGCCCATGAGATGCCCGAGAAAAATCCAGCTGGCTTGGAAAATCCGGAAGTGCATCCTGGGCCTAGCTTTTCTTTGTCTGGCTATTAACTATTTGTAATAAACAGGAAACATAAATCCACATTTTCCCATTTTCTCCTCCCCTTGTGATGTGAGACCACATCACATTTCTGCTTTGAAATGGCTCAGCCCGGGACTCAGTGTTCCTGTGACAGAAACGGGACCCAGAGACACAGCACTGCATCTCTGAGACCTGGGGAAGTCCCCGCTTCCCCCGGCTCAATGCTGCAGCCTGAGGGCTGGAAGGGCTTGTTCTTCGCCGGGTCCGTGGAGCGGAAAGCAAGCAGGTCTGTCTGCTTTTCTTGCCAGAGCTAGTACAGCTGAAAATATTTCTGGAGGGCCAGAGGGATAGTTCAGGGATTACGGCACTTGTTTTGCCTGACATGTGACTGATCCCTGAGCACAGCCAGGAATGATCCCTGAGCACAGCCAGGAGTGATTCCTAAGCACTACCAGTTGTGCTCTCCCCCACCACAAAAGAACCAAAAAAATTTTTTTCTTCTGATCGTTTAATTTTTTTTTTTTTATTTTTTTGCTTTTTGGGTGACACCCGACAATGCTCAGGGGTTACTCCTGGCTCTTCGCTCAGGAATTACTCCTGGTGGTGCACGGGGACCATATGGGATGCCGGGATTGAACCCAGGTCGGCTGCGTGCAAGGCAAATGCCCTACCGCTGTGCTATCGCTCCAGCCCCTGTTTGATCACTTGATCACTTGATCACTTGAATCCCGTTATTCGTCGATTTGCTCGGCGGGCGCCAGTAACATTTCCATTGGACCCTATCACGTGCCAATGTAGCCCAATGGCATCTGGTTGATTCAGGAATATGAAGAGCCTCAAACCGTTCCTTCAGCCCCTGTTTGATACTTTAAAATTACTGTATGCTTCTTGTAGAAGCAAATGAGAAATAAAGACAAAAAGTGAAAGTGCTGCTCTGCGGCTGAGTGTCTGCCTTGCATGAATGAGGAAACCCTGGGTTCACTCCCAGTAGCATGCAAAATAAAGGATTTTTTTAATAGTAATGATTCATAATCCTCACTGTTACCCGCCTTATATTTGCAGCATACACTTATCTGTGGCACCTAATGCTTGGTTTATATCTATACTGGTTTCCTATAACTGTTGGGACAAATCCCCACAAATGCAGTGACTTCAAACGTACAAACTTAATTATCTTGCAGATCGAAGTCTGTGGTGTTGCAACTGTGGATGAATGAGGAAACCCTGGGTTCAAGCAGGGTTGAAATCTGAATTAAAATTCAGATGCATGGGGCCTGAGCGATAGCCCAGCGGGTAGGGCGTTTGCCTTGCACGCGGCCGGCCTATGCTGGCCAGGGTTCGATCCCGGCATCCCATATGGTCCCCTGAACACTGCTAGGAGTAATTCCTGAGTGCAGAGCCAGGAGTAACCCCTGAGCGTTGCCAGGTGTGACCCAAAAAAGAAAAAACAAATAAATAAATAAAATAAAATTCAGATGCCCCCAAGGTGATGGGAAGTGAAGGCGAGAATCAGGGCCCTTAGAGAGAGAGAGAGTGAGAGAGAGAGAGAGAGAGAGAGAGAGAGAGAGAGAGAGAGAGAGAGAGAGAGAGAGAGAGGAGAGCACGCAACAGACACACACAGTGCTCCTTTCTCTGCTCTGTATAGACACAGCGAGAAGGTGCTCTGCAAGCAAAGAAGCTCCTCACTAGACTCCCCCCATCCCCAGCAGGGACCCTCAACTCTGACCTCCAGTCTCCAAAACTGTGAGAAGATCCATTTCTTTGGAGGTTTTTGTTTTAATTTTTGGGCCACACACCTAGAGGTGCTTGGGGCATACTCCTGGCTCTGTGTTCAAGCATCATTCCTGGCGGTGCTCAGGGAACCTTATGAGATGCCAGGGAGCTAACCCCAGTTGGCCACATGCAAAGCAAGCTCCCTGCCCACTCTAGTATCTCTCCGGCTCCGGTTCCATCCATCATGTTTTGTTCTGATAGCTCTAGTAGGCTGAGATAGTGTTGTGTTTCCTGATTAAAAATCAAGGAATTGAAGGGCTGCGTTCTTTATGGAGGCTTTAGGAGAGCATCCATTTACAGTTACCTCCATTTCTGGAAGCTGCCTGCTTTCCTTAGCTCCTGGCCTCTTCCCTCCCTACGCCAGCCAAGTGTGGCCTGAAAGTCTCTTCGTTCCTCCAGATATGGCCCTGAAGACCCCAGGACCCCTGGTAGTCCTGGCACTATACTGTCTCACTGCCCCCACAGATTTATCTTTTTGAAGGGCAGGGGAGGAGTCACAATGGTAACTCTCAGGGGTTACTCCTGGCTCTGCGCTCAGGAATCACCCATGGCAGTGCTCACGGAACTTACAGGATTCTGGGGAACAAGCCAAGATCCTCTGCGTGCTACACAGACTCCTCCCTGCTATAGTTCACTTTGGCTTCTATTTTTTTTTCTTTTTGGGTCACACCTGGCAGTGCTCGGGGGTTACTCCTGGCTCTGTACTCAGGACTTACTCCTCGCGGTACTCAGGGAACCATATGGGATGCTGAGGATTGAACCCAAGTCGGCCGCATGCAAGGCAAATGCCCTACCTGCTGGACCATTGCTCTGGCCCTGGCTTCTATTTTTTAAAGCTCCTTTATCTCTGTTTCTCAATATATTTGAACACTGATTATTTTTTTGACAGTTTGCAACAGTGAGTATTCCTTTACAAAGCTCAAGGACACCGTCTTAGAAACATGCCTCCTGTTCCAGTCAGGCGAGACCGCCAGCTATGGAACTCTTTGAAAATTAGTATACAAAGTAAACTTAAAAAAAAGTCTGCCACCCTTCACTCAGAATTCTGGTCACGGTTTGTTGTGTTGGTGGAGCTCAACCCTCGCTCTGGGGCTGACAGGTACCTGCCTGCCTTTGGCCAAAGCCAGACCAGGTTTGCCCAACAACTCCTTGTTCCCTTTGGGTCACAGAGACAGAGACCAAAGTCCTCAAGAGGACTATTTGGTAAGAATATATTGGGATGTTTGGTTCTGGTGAGAAACCAGGCAGCAGATTTAATCATTATGCTTGGAAAGAAATGCCACTCTGGGGCTGGAGCGATAGCACAGTGGGTAGGGCATTTGCCTTACATGCAGCGGAGACCTAGGTTCAATCCCTGGCATCCCATATGGTCTCCCAAGCACTACCAGGAGTAATTCCTGAGCAAAGAGCCAGGAGTAAACCTGAGCATCACCGGGTGTAACCCAAAAAAGCAAAATAATAATAATAGTAATTTTTTTAAAAAGACGCCGTTCTGAAGCGTCATCCACTATTTGGTCCTTCTCCTAGTAAATCAACATAGAAAATTTTGATAGGAACTGGGGCTAGAGCTATAGTCCAGCGGTAGGGCATTTGCCTTGCACGCGGCTGGCCTGTGCTGGCCCGGGTTCGATCCCCGGCATCCCATATGGTCCCCCGAGCACCGCCAGGAGTGATTCCTGAGAGCAGAGCCAGGAATAACCCCTGAGCGTCGCCGGGTGTGACCCAAAAAAAAGAAAGAAAAGAAATAAAAAGAAAATTTTGATAGGAACAAATGAGACTGAAAAATGGGCTTCCTGTAGTAGTACTGGACGAGAGTCATGATGAATGCCTCGAAACAAGTCACTTAGTCTCGGGGTCAAACAGGGTTTGTCCTCAGGGCCAGGAAACTTAAAGGGACTTAAAGGGCCACAGACACGGCCGTATCAACATCTCGGACCACTGCTAAAACCCAAACGATGGTATGGCCACTGGTGGAGTGTGGGGGGGAGAACTGGGGAATAGATTTTGGCCATCGTGACTGAGAGCCCTATTGGCCGAGAGCTGGGTCCTTCAAAGGAAGCTCCTGCGTGTGGAGCAGGTCTCAGAGTTTTAACTGTCTGACTGATTCTGGAGTTTGTTTCCTTGTTGTTTGTTTGATTTTTGCTTTTTGGGTCTCACCAGCAATGCTCGGGGTTGCTCCTGGCTCTAGCACTCGGGAATTACTCCTGGCTGTGCTCGAGGAATTGGGATGCCAGGGATCGAACTTGGATCAGCCGCGTGCAAGGCAAACACCCTCTCCAGTCTGAGTGATTGTTAATGGGGCTCACAGAATTCCCGGGCTTGGTTTGGACAATACTAGGGAGGCAAGATGGGTAGGAAGTTACAGGACACAACTGAGAAACCGACCTAGTTGGCCTCCCTTAATACCAAGTGGGCTCATGTCCAGAAGTCCAGAGATGGGGACTTGTTCTGGAGACTGACAACTTAAGTTCCAGTATGCAGCGTCTCTTCAGCTACCTTACACAGCCATGGCTGCAGAGCGACCCAGCAGCCTTTCTTTCCTGATAATCATGCGCCCTCTAGTGCCTGTGACTGGTAGGACGCGCTCCCAGGATGGGTTCATTGTGGGACTGAAATGACACCAAGCAGTGTCTTTAATGTTCAGTGGTCACCCATTGCGCTTTGTAAATTTCCTTCTCAGCACATATCCCATCTTGTCATTCAGCCATAATCAACACTGGGTTTGGGTTCCGGTCATGCCCGGCTAATGTAATTCAGACTGTCGCTAGCATCTGAGCCTGCATGGTCCAAATGGCACCCCATCCACCCGAGCGGCTCCCTGGGGTGGTGGTGAGGATCAGGTGGCGTGAGTCCTGTCAGTGAGAGGCCCTATCAGAGTGCTCAGAGTTACCACAGAGTCACTGAGTGCCTGGTCTCTCTACCAAGGTCGTTTACCTCCTGTGCTTTGGTGAAGACACTTAAACTCTTTCCCACAGGATTCTGTCTGGGGATTCAGCCCCGTGACTCATGCATTTAAGTGGTTGCTGTGTATATTTCAGAGTGTACTCACTGGCTCACTCAACAGCCATGAACTTTCTTCCCAGTTACCACAGTTGATGCTGAATTGATGCAGCGGTGACCAGACTAAGGCAGTCTAGTCTGCTAGAATGGAGTCGACATTCATCTGAACGGAGGGGATTCATACATGGTGGGAAGGGCCCCTATCCTCGCTTTACTTGAAGGCCTCAGGGTTCCCCCACTGAGAAGGGAACCTTTCATCACATATACCAGCGACTGTGGGGGACAGGTTTAGACAGAACAAGAGTCAAAGGACTCTGGGGCAAGGGTTCTGCACTGTCCTATCGGAATGGACAAAGTGACAGGCGGATGCTTTCTAGATGTTTAAGCAGGAGGAGGGACTGATAGGAGGAACTTTAGATAGGTAAGAAATCAGGATGGGGCCGGGAGCGATAGCACAGCGGGTAGGGCGTTTGCCTTGCACGCAGCCTACCTGGGTTCAATCCCCGGCATCCCATATGGTCCCCCGAGCACCACCAGGAGTAATTCCTGAGCGAAGAGCCAGGAATAACCCCTGAGCATTGCTGGGTGTGATGAAAGAAAGAAAGAAAGAAAGAAGGAAGGAAGGAAGGAAGGAAGGAAGGAAGGAAGGAAGGAAGGAAGGAAGGAAGGAAGGAAGGAAGGAAGGAAGGAAGGAAGGAAGGAAGGAAGGAAGGAAGGAAGGAAGGAAGGAAGGAAGGAAGGAAGGAAGGAAGGAAGGAAGGAAGGAAGGAAGGAAGGAAGGAAGGAAGGAAGGAAGGAAGGAAGGAAGGAACCTGGCGATCTGGTGTCTAGCCTTAGAATACTCACAAGCCGTTTTATGCCAGGTTCCTATGAAATTGCTGATTTTTCATTCCCTTTTTGAGAGTTCAAATAAATAGTAGCTATTCACTGAATGCTTTCTCTTTTGAAATATTAACTTTATAAATATCAGCTCAGTCTTTATACTATCTGTAAACCCCTGTAATTTAACCTATTCGACATATACCAAAATGGAAAACCAGAAAATAATTTGCCCAGGGGAAGTTGACTGCCAAATAGGGTTCAACTCCAAGCAAACTGGTTCCAGAGCTTCAGGCTAATGGCTCTACCATATTGCTTCCCAAGGCATTGTTTAAAAATCAGTCAGCCTTGATAGGCATCTACTAAATATTTGGAAGGGATAATGATCTTGGGTTGCTTTTATCACTTACCACTTACCTTCCCGTTGTTTATGGATTTGCTCAAGCGGGCGCCAGTAACGTCTCTGTTTGTCCCTGTCGTGTGCAAGTGTAGCCCAATGGCATCTGCTTGCTCCAGGAACACAAAGAGCCTCAAACAGTGGTTCTTTCAGGTTTTTTGACGAAGAAGTCTGACCATCTCTTGGTGGGCGGCCATCTCATAATCTGACCATCTCGTAGGTGCATGCAGACTTTGGATTGCTTTAAAATATGTCAGTGTTAAAAAAAAATGTCAATTCATCACAACAGAAAAAACAGAAATACAAAAGATCATCAGAGGTTATTTTGAGAACCTGTATGCCACAAAACATGAGAACCTAGAAGAAATGGATAAATTCCTGAAGTCCTATAACCTCCCACGATTGAAACAAGAAGACCTCCAATACCTAAATAAGCCTATCACCATCGGGAAATTGAAACAGTAATTAAAAGTCTGCCCAAACACAAAAGCCCAGGTCCAGATGGGTTCACTGGCGAATTCTACCAAACCTTTAAGGAGGACCTACTGCCAGTCCTGTTCAAGCTCTTCCAGGAAATAGAAGAAACAGAAACACTCCCAAACAGCTTCTACGAGGCGCATATCACCCTGATACCCAAAGCAGGGAGAGACAATACAAAGAAGGAAAATTACAGACCAATCTCCTTGATGAACACAGATGCTAAGATCTTCAACAAAATACTAGCAAACAGAATCCAAAGACTCATCAAAAAGATCATACATCATGACCAAGTAGGATTCATCCCGGGAATGCAAGGATGGTTCAACATTCGCAAATCAATCAACATAATACATCACATCAATAAGAGAAAAAAATAAAAACCATATGGTCCTATCGATAGATGCAGAAAAAGCATTTGACAAGATCCAGCACCCATTCATGATTAAAACCCTCCAGAAAATGGGAATTGAAGGAAGCTTCCTCAAGATAGTCAAAGTCATCTACCAAAAGCCCACAGCGAGTATCATTCTCAATGGGGGAAAAATTGAAAGCCTTCCCCTTAAGATCAGGAACACGACAAGGTTGCCCTCTCTCACCTCTTTTATTCAATATAGTACTGGAGGTACTCGCCATAGCAATCAGAGAAGAAAAGGACATTAAGGGCACCCAGATAGGCAAGGAAGAAATCAAGCTATCATTATTTGCAGATGACATGATATTATATCTAGAGAACCCTAAACTCTCGACCCAAAAACTCTTAGAAACAATAGATAGGTATAGTAGAGTGGCAGGGTACAAAATCAATACCCAAAAGTCGGTGGCTTTCCTATACACAAATAACGAAAGAGAAGAAAGGGATATTAAGAAATTGATTCCATTCACAATTGTGCCACAGAAAATCAAATACCTAGGAATCAGCTTAACCAAGTGTGTAAAGGATCTATACAAAGAGAACTACAAGACACTGCTTCAAGAAATAAAAGAGGACACGAGGAAATGGAAACACACTCCCTGCTCATGGATGGGGAGAATTAACATTGTTAAGATGGTAATACTCCCTAGAGCGTTGTACAGATTCAATGCGGTTCCTATAAGGATTCCCATGACATTCTTTAAAGAAATTGACCAAACACTTCTGAAATTCATATGGAATAATAAGCCCCCACGGATAGCTAAAGCAATCCTTGGGAAGAAGAAGATGGGAGGCATCACCTTTCCCAACCTCAAACTGTACTACAAAGCAGCAGTAATTAAAACAGCGTGGTACTGGAATAAAAAACAGACCGGTGGACCTATGGAATAGAGTTGAGTATCCTGACACCCACCCTCAAAGACATGATCAGTTAATCTTTGATAAAGGTGCAAAGAGTCCAAACTGGAGTAAGGAAAGCCTCTTCAACAAGTGGTGCTGGGAAAACTGGACAGCTACATGTAAAAAATGAATTTGGACCTGTGTCTAACACCTTGCACAAAAATCAGTTCAAAATGGATTAAAGATCTCAATGTCAGACCTGAATCCATAAAGTATGTTGAAGAAAATATAGGAAAAACCCTCCACGTACATCGATGCTAAAGACATCTTCAAAGGTGAAGCACCATTAGCAAAGCAACTAGAAGAAAATATAAATATATGGGACTACATGAAACTGAAGAGCTTCTGCACCTCGAAAAGAAACAGTGACCAAGATAGAAAGACAGTCGACGGAATGGGAAAGAATATTCACCCAATACCCATCTGATAAGGGGTTAATATCCAGGATATATCAGGCACTGGTACAGCTATAAAAAAAAAACAGCCAACCCCATTAGAAAATGGGGAGAGGAGATGAACAGAAACTTTGACAAGGAAGAAATCGAATGGCCAAAAGGCATATGAAAAAATGCTCATCATCACTAATCATCAGAGAGATGCAAATCAAAACAACAATGAGATATCACCTCACACCACAGAGAATGGCCCATATCCAAAAGGGTAAAAGCAACAAGTGCTGGCGTGGATGTGGGGAAAAGGGGACTCTCATACACTGTTGGTGGGAATGTCGACTTGTACAACCTTTTTGGAAAACAATATGGACATTCCTCCAAAGACTAGAAATTGAGCTCCCCTTTGACCCAGCCATACCGCTCCTGGGAATATACCCTGGAAAGCCAAAACGCACAGCGGAAACACAATCCGCACTTTTATTTTCATAGCAGCACTGTTCACAATAGCCAAAACCTGGAAACAACCAGTATGCCCGAGAACTGATGACTGGATAAAGAAACTGTGGTACATCTACACGATGGAATACTATGCAGCTGTCAGAAAAAATGAAGTTATGAAATTTTGCTATAAATGGATGGATATGGAAAGAATCATGTTGAGTGAAATTAGTCAGAAGGAAAGGGAGAGACATAGAATGACTGCATTTATTTGCATGGCATAAATATACTAGGTGATCTTACCAAAAGTGGAAATTACCACAAGCGGGTGGGAGTCAGAGGTTGGTTTAGATAGAGAAAGGAACATGAGTGAATAAATGTCTAAAGTTCTGATGCTAACATAGAACTGAGCATTAAGGACAGACAAAAAATGCAAATGATGGCTTCTAAGTGTACCGAGTGCAACCCACAATGTGTGGGAGAAGGAGGAGAGAGAGAGGGAGAGGAGAGGAGATAAAGAACCTGCCATTTAGGCGGGATGTGGGGGCGGGGGGAATTGGGGACATTGGTGGTGGGAAATGGGCACTGGTGGAGGGCGGGTTCTGGAACACTGTGTGACCGAAACCCCCAAGTGTGAACAACGTTGCAATTGTATATCTCACGGTGGTATAATAAAATGTTTAAAAAAAAAAAAAAAAAAAAAAAAAATTAATTGGTGGCAGTTTAAAAAAAAAAAAAAAAAAAAACAAAATGGGATTAATTTTGAATTTGATTTTTTCTTGTAACAGTCTGTTTTTGTAGAATCATGATTATTATGAAACTCAGAAAAAGGCTGTAAATTGTTAATTTCTCATTTGTAGGAGCCTAAAGTAATAGTTCTCCTGGTACATGAACGAGCTGCGTTATTTTCATATTTCTTTATAAAAACAGGAAAAAGCAAGCAGTCTGAAAAAAAAAAAAAAAAAAAAAATGTCAATGTAGAAGAAAGGAAAAATGGATAGTTGAAGCAAGTGTAGAGGAATCTTGACAAATGTTTCATATAATTTAAAGGTCTACAAGCTTCTTCATAGCATTCACTACTATCCATACAGAAATAACCTGTTTCCTGTGAACATGAAGACTACAATGAATTACTTAAAAGCCAGTGTCCAAATACTTGCTTTTAACGATCTGGGTAATTCTAAGTCAAGGCAGTGATTGTCCCCAAGCTTCTTAGGTAATGGTTTCACAAACAGAGCATCTTGTGTGTGTGTTAGCAAATGACTTCAGTCACTGGGCTTGATGGCTATAGGATTTGGGGAGCTCTCGGTAGAACTGATCTTCTTGCCAGATGTATTTAGTAGGAGAGCAAATTGTTTGGCTTGGAAGAGAGTTATCTCCAAGATAGCCTCTTCCAAAAATTCTTCCCTTAATTGCTGAGGAAGTTGAATCTTGGAGCGCTTCACTGAGCAGCCCGAGATTATAGTGGGAGCATTACTTGGTTCTCTGTAATCACCACAGCTAGTTAACAGATAAACGGGAGTTCAGTCCTGATTTCCTGTCAGGGGGTTTCCAGCTCCTGCTGCAATGGGCACCTGCCAAGTTTGAACCCCTGGGAGTAAGAGTTGCCTTCAGCTAAGAACCGGAAGGGTCACATGGGTCTGTGACTTCCTCTGGCCGCGTTCACGCTAGTGCACTTGAATGGCCCCATTTATTTTGCGTGTTTTCTTCATATTCCTTTTCACAGACCCTAGCTTTGTGTCTCACACAAGATAGAGCTGAATAAATCATGACCATAGCACTAAAAAAGTCTTTTCAGGGGTGTTGGGGGCTTACGGCAGTAAAACCCGCTCTCCATGGACGAGGAGTTAGGGCCGAAGTTTCCGAAGGAAGGCACGCAGATTTTCCCCGAAAGCTCTGGGAGCACCACCATAGGGCGTTAGTGGGGCCTGGAGTGTTTGCTGCACATCTCCTAGGAGACTCGTCCAAGTCTACTGTCTCCTTCTCCCTGTGTCTGGCGCCACCTTCCTACACCACTCACTTTGTGGGTATTTGCTCCTTACGCACCACAGGCCTCACACCCAAAAGGCATTCAGGTAAGGTAAGGTAACAAGGGAAGCTGGACAGTACAGAAGGAGGCACCTGAGAGGGCCCTTTCTCACTAAGTGTTTGATGTCATTTGCTGTCCAGGCAAGAGCCCAGGTGGGGCAGTCCACAGTCGGTGACTCTGCCTGATGGGAAGATGAACAGGCTGAGCACCCCAGCTTTCTGCACTGCCCGCCCTCTACGCCTTTGCTATGGTAGCGCCACCACAGACAGCTCTGTGATAGAATACATGTCCCCACAACCACCAGATTCGGTGACTGTCTGTCTCTGTGTCTGTCTGTCCCACGTACTCGCAGTGTGCCTGAGAGGCTCTTTGAGTGGATGTTTCAGGACTGGTTATCCTGAGGTCTCTGTTGGACTGGTGTGTGACATCATCCTTATGTGCTCTGATATCTGAGAGAAATGGCCTCACTCATTCTGGTACCACGTGCTCTGCTAGAAGTTCCTTCATTTCGCTTCACTAAAAAGAATTTTTTTTTTTGGTTGGTTTTGCCAATATTCTTTCTGAAAGCAGCCACGCACAGACCAGCTTAGAAAGGGTGTTCTCTTCATGTTGTTTCAGGGAAAATAGAAAAAGTCAAACCTCCTCCATCCCCCACACCTGAAGGCCCCAGCTTGCAGCCTGACTTAGGGCCCGAAGAGGCTGCCGGATCGCAGCGGCCCAAGAATCTGATGCAGACCCTCATGGAAGACTATGAGACACACAAATCTAAAAGGCGAGAGAATGGATGATAGTAGTGTAAGTGTTTCCTCCTTTCCTCTTTCCCCTCTCCAAGGCGAGCGGCCAGTGCCCGGATTTGTCTGTGGTTGTGTGGCCAGCCTGGGATGTGGGGTGTGGGGGGAGGATCCGAATCCAGATTGCACATGTGTGGCTCTGCCCTGCGCGGCGTTGGGTGTGGGTCTGGGCCTTGTGTCTCAGAATCGCTCATCATGCCAGGAGCGGACTGTGTAGCTTCTCGATGCAAAGACACTGTCCTGCAGTGTGGGGAAGAGGGAGACACACACCCTGAAATCCAGCACCTCGAGCCAGGGGACGGGTGGCGCCACCCCCCCCCCCCCACATGCTCTGCCGACATTTTCTTTTTCTAGAGTGGTGAAAATGCTGCCTGTGTCTCTCACGCAGTCCTCATCAATGTTGCATGGCACTCAAAAGACCTACGTGTGTTTTGAGTTGTTGCCAAGTCTGTGCGTATGGCCTCGGCTTGTCCAGAGCCATGTAGAGTGGCAGTGAAAGACCGCAGCTTCCCTGCTCCCCCCCAGGACAAGAACTTTGTACGTGATCTTTGTGTGACCCAGGACGGGGCCGCCCTTGGCTCTGTGCTACCAGGCAGAGTCGGGTTCACTTCCTGGTAGTGAAGTGCCGTGGTTCAGAGCCATGGTTCACGCCCCAGCCTCCCAGGTTCTCACCAGCCTTCAGGGACACAGCTAGCCTTAGGCTCTTGGCACATACTGAAGTGATCCCTCTCCCCTGGCTCTTTGAGACGTCCATTATGTTGAGTACACTATGGGCACTCTTCAGTTCAGCACCAAGGGGGCAGTCCTGGTTTGTGCCTATTGCATTGGCACCTCCTGCCCCTCTCAAGTATGTGCCTAGTTTGGATGATCCATTATTTTGTCACCTTCACTATCACTATCCTCCCGTTGATCATCTATTTGCTAGAGCGGGCTCCAGTAATATCTCCATATGTCCTGTCTCATGCTAGTAGAGCCCAAGGGCATCTATTCGCTCCGGGAACATAAAGAGCCTCAAACCATTATATTAGGTCATGGGAATGAACTAATATAATTGTTACTGGTATTTGGCATATCAAATGTGACAAGGGCAGCTTGCCAGGCTTGCCATGCAGGTGGTATACCCTTGTAGTCACCTCTAAATATAGCATTTATAGATGAACCGTGCAGCCGCAAGCAGCCGCGCCAGACGGGCTGTGATAGGCTGTCGCTGGGTGGAGTTCTGACGAGAGGGAAGTCTGGATGTGGAAAATGGCGGCCCGATGGAGTGGGGGAAGGTCATCTGGCTTGTTGTGTGGCTCTGCTGGGGTGGCGGGCCAGGGCTAGAACCCACCATCCCTCCTGGGCGCCTCGTGAGCGGCTGGGCACAGGGAGAGCCAGTAGCAGCTCTGCCCCATGTCTGTGAGTCTCTGCAGACTCGGCAGTCTCTGCACCCTTGGTCACCTTAAACTTGAGGAATTCCAAACAGATTTCCAGTCACTTTATAGCCCCATTCCCCATGACTCGGTTAAAGAATTCTGGAAGTGAAGCCAGATCCTGAACATGGCTTTTCTAAATATTTATTTAGTGAAAACATGCTCGTGCCATCTGCCAGGCTCTCCTTTTGGAGTTACACCTGAGCTGTGAGGAAACCTGCCTGGCTCCTTCAGAGAGGCTGGCGGATTTCTGGGCTCTCCCCCAAATCGGGCCACAGAGATGGATCCGCCAGCTACAGCTGACGCTCTGGATGTTTTCCTTGAACCCTGAGGGCATTTTCTGATCCTAAAAGTGACTTGACCAACCCTTCCTGGCCGTCCCACCTCAAACAGAGGACTTGCCTTCAGGTACTTCTGATGCCTGGACTGTTGGAAATGTACAGCTGTTTCTTGCCTCCAGTGGTGGCACACCCAACAGCTCCTGTGGAAGTGAGTTGAACAGACCCCTGGGAACACTTTGTTCCCACCCTCGAGGTTGTTTTCTTAACAGACTGCCCCAGCGCAGACCACTCGAGCTGCAGCATAGGCATTAGAAGAGTCAGTGCAGAAGCACAGAGTTTCCTCTGAGCCAGTTTATAGGCAGAGGCTAGAAGCCTGGTTCATGTCAGTTCCAACGCTCAGGAGGCCCCTTGGCAGGTACAGCCAACCTTGATTTCCGCCCCTGCATTTAAGAGGCACCTTGGAGAAATCAGCATTTTTATCCACGGATGGGCCTTCACTTGTGAAATGAAATGTCTGCCTCATCACCATTTTTTTCTCAAGTAAATGAACATTTCAGATAAAGATGAGATATTCAGGCTGCTGCTCTTCCTAGGTCTCGGATTCAGGGCCAAGGTTTTCACATCGCTGCTTCAGGAAAACCAAGTCTGTTGTCATAGAAAATTCTTAGACACAGAGTAAGAGATCCTTGATCTACTGTGTCCTCTTGTCAGAAGTGGAAAAGACAGACCAGACCCCTCTGAAGTAAATAGATCCATGCTCTGAGCCACCGGTTACCCTCTCTCCTGTGCCTTTGGACTCGGGGACTCCTTTTCTATAGCATTTGCTTCTCGGCCTGGACCTTCACTCCTGTCCCCCAAGTTGATCTCTGGCCCCTTCGTTATTTTTCTTTCATTGTTTCTTCAGCCAAAGGATCATCATGAGGAACAGATGGAGTTGCTGAGACTTGAGTTATGTAACCGGCTTCTCAGCCCCTTGGAGGCTGGACTTCTGCTCTGGCTCCCTTCTGCGCCCCTGTTCTCAGGGCAGAGTGTGGCCTCTGTGACCACCTCACATGGCCCTCTGGGGGCCAGTTTCACCCCATTCCTTCCCACTGCCAACGCTCCTTCCCAGAAGTCCCTTGGTGGCCCTCACCCATCATGTTTTGGTCCCCATGGGAGTACTCCATGGGAGTAGCCAGCAATTTCTGAACTGAACCGGAATTCCATTAGCTGCTCTTCCCAAGGAGAGAGAGGACTTAAAAGCGGGAATTGGAGAGCCTGAACAGTGGTACGTTAGAGGCAGTGATAACAGTGAGCAGGCCCGGCCAAGGAGCAAGAAGCGACAGGAAACTGTCGTTCCCCTGAGTGACCTCTGCCTGCCTGCCTGCCAGAAATAAACGGATTCTTCCCTTCAAACCAGCCCCGGCCCAGAGTAGTGCTGGTCTTCCCCCATTGAGGTTTCTACTGGGCAAAAACTCCTGTCCAGGTCAGGGAGGGAAGCCGTGCCCTCATGGTACAATCCGTGCTGCGATTAGGGGGCCATGGGGAAGTCTGTCGGGTGATCCTGAGCTGCCCTCTACCCCATTCCCTCCCACCCCCTGTTGGCTGAAACCCTGAAATCTTGGCGTAGCCACCCGGAGATTCTCTGTGTTACTGATCTGAAGGCCTCTCCGCCTCCTTTGGCAGTTGATGAAAAAGCCAAGTGCCAGGAACTAGGGACGGAGGAGCTTCTTAAAAGTTACCCACAGTGGCCGTCTTCGATCACAGTGGTCTTTCCCCACCTGGGCTAGCTTCTTGGTGCTCTGTGGCCTGAAGCTTCAGTCGAGCCCTGCTTACTGGGCACTCCTCAGCTTATGCCTGGCCCAGGAGGGCTCCTCTTCGCGCCCATCTGTGTACAAGGTCACACCGGGCCCGGTGAGGATCCGAAATGGCATCTTGTTCCAGTGTGTGACTGATGAGTGGCATGTGGGCCCCGGAGCTGCAGCCCCTAGGCTTGGGTCCTGTTCACGCTCAGCTTGTGGGGTTCTCGCATCTGAGATGTTCTCTGGCATGGAAATGGCCCATTAGCTGAGCTGGTGGCATCTCGGGCCAGGCGGACCGCAGCTTAGACATGTGCAGAGGTGGATCCTCCCTCAAGGGCTTCTTGGTGCCCTCACTGGCGGATGTTTCAAGCTAGGGGCATGGTTCTAGCCTCTTGCTTCCCCTCGACCTGACCAGAGCCTCAGAAGAAGATGGATTCGATTTTTGAGTCATCAGAGTGCCTTGCTCTTTTTTTTTCTATTTTGCTTTTTGGGTCACACCCAGCGATGCTCAGGGGTTTCTCCTGGCTCTGTGCTCAGGAATTACTCTTGGTGGTGCTTGGAGGACCATATGAGATGCCGGGATTGAACCCAGGGCGGCTGCATGCAAGGCAAACACCTTACCCGCTATACTATCGCTCTGGCCCCGGAGTGCCTTGCTCTTGCTCTTGAACTGCGTGTTGGATTTACCTTTCCTTTTCTGATGGAAGGTTCTAAGTTCCAGTCCAAATGAAAGCCTGGGCACTTGAGCATTCATCCCCAGCCTCAGCACAGAATTAGTCTGGGAGCCATTTTCCCACTCTCTCTCTCTCTCTCCCTCTCTTCTCTCTCAGACTCTCCCTCTCCCTCCCACATCTCTCCCTCTCCCTCCCCCTTCACTCTTCCTCCCTCGCCTGTGTAGGACAGAGACAGTCTCATCAGTTCTCTTGATTAAAGCCGATCTGGCCCCAGTTGCTGCGGCCTCTTCAGGGTTCACGGCCCCCGTTTCTCTCTGGGTCAGAGCCCCCTTTGGGAGTCAGAGCTGTTTCCTTGCTGAGTCGGAGAGGGAAGTGGCTCCACCACTGGTGCCTCTCCAAGAATCTCAGCCCCCACGCGCTTCACGGCTCTTCCTGGATTCTCTCGACCCCCAGGGAGGCCGCTCAGGGGAAGCTTGTCTTCTGAGCGTTATCCTGCGCCTTGTAGGATGGAATGATAAGTGTGGGCCAGAGCCAGTGATCACAGACGGACCTTGATCCCGCCTGACCGGTTGATGGTTACCAGATCCCCCAACTCTTGAAGGCCCCTGTGTTCTTCACGCTGGCAACCCAGGTCACGGCGGTCCCGACGCACCCGCTACTTGGACTTTCTATCTCAGATCCCCTAGCCAGGCCTTTGCTTCCCCAAGATTTTCTTGCGAGATTTTTAAGTCTCTTCCAGGATCTAAGAGGTCATTTTATTTTATTCGTTTATTTTTAGAAAAGACCTTAATGGAAAGTGGAAAAAAAGGCAGGGAAGCTCCCAGATTATGGAAGGGGTCTCCTAAGAAGGATTCCCGAGGGGTTATTTGTAGTTTCCACACAATCGCATTTGTAGTTTCTACACACGGCAGAGCCTGGCAAGTTGCGGCAGAGCCTGGCAAGCTACCTGTGTTGAATCTGATATGCCAAAAACCAGTAACAATTATAGACCTCATTCCCATGACCTGAAGGAATAGTCTGAGGTTCTTGGTGTTCCTGGAGCAACCCTTGGGCTACTCTAGGCCACAGGACGTATGGAGATGTTATGGTGCCCGCTTGAGCAAATCGATGAACAAGGGGAAGACAAGTGATACAAGTGATACACAATCGTCCCTACTGGGAGCTCTGCCTACCCAGGCCCCCAGGATGGTGATCAAAGGAGGCTGGGGGTTGGGTGTGCAGAGGCTCTCACTAGACCTGTCTCGGGATCCTTTACCTTCCCAAATCCTTTCCGACATCCCTGCTCTTCACCAGGCCCTGAGACTCTTGGGGGAAAGGGAGAGGTTCTCTTCCCTATAGGAAAATAGCAGCTGTCCGCCACAGATGCAATAGATCCTAGTAAATGTGAAACAGCCCTCAAGGGTTAGGGGAGATATGGGGGGGCAGCTGGGAGCCAGTTGCCACAAGGAGGAAAGACTCTTGTGAAACCAAACCCCAGAAATTAGAAGCTACAAATCTTGAATTAATCAAGTGTGACTTATCTACTATATTGAGCAGTTTGAAGACGTTGCCTTATCCCCAAAGGTACTGACTTCCAAATAAGCAAATGTCAAAGGCAGCAAGTCTTGGGGTGTGTGTGCTCTGGTGTCTGGGTGTTCCCCACAGGGGTGTGGTCACCGGGTGTGATGTCTGGGTGTCCCCCCACAGGGGGTGTGGTCACCGGGGTGTGATGTCTGGGTGTTCCCCCACAGCGGGTGTGGTCACCGGTGTGATGTCTGGGTGTTCCCCACAGGGGGTGTGGTCACCGGGGTGTGATGTCTGGGTGTTCCCCACAGCGGGTGTGGTCACCGGGGTGTGATGTCTGGGTGTTCCCCTACAGGGGTGTGGTCACTGGGGTGTGGATGTCTGGGTGTTCCCCACAGGGGTGTGGTCACTGGGGGTGTGATGTCTGGGTGTTCCCCCACAGGGGGTGTGGTCACCAGGGGTGTGATGTGAGCGTGTCTCTGCTGTATACTAACCCTGGTCTTTTCTCTCTGCCAGTACACCTCTAAGTTACTGTCTTGCAAGGTGACTTCCGAGGTACTTTTCAACTTGCTTGTCTTGGTCTTCTGCATGAGTGGCCGGGCATGCTGGTGCGCTTTGCCGGAGGGACAGCGGGTGTGGGATGTTGTTCCCAGAAGGGCAGGGAAGCAGCTCATGGCTCCATTCTCTCCTTCCTGCCTCTTTTGGCAGGAACTGGGAGACGGTTTGTGGATGTTGGCGTCTGTGGAGCTCACAGCTGAGTGCTGGGTGCTGGGGTGACCAACTCATGGGTCTGGAAGCAGAGGGTGCAAGGGATGGCAACGTGGATTATTTTTCCGTGTCTAATGTCACTGCTACACACTGGGCTGCCCCGACCATGTAGGACAGAGCGGTGGATTCTGACCCTCTACACAATCTAAGAACGTCCTTCCTCAGTTAGGCAAAGCTGTTCTCACAGTCAGCCCCAGACCTCCCTGGCCCACTCCTTTGTTTGTGGGCTGTGACTTTAATTACCACAGTCTCTTCGCCTACCACTTGTCTTTATTAAAAAAAAAAAAAAAAAGCAACAAATTTTTGTTTCCTTTTGTCTTTTTTTTTTTTTTTTTTTTTTGCTTTTGGGTCAGGGGTTTCTCCCTGGCTCTGCACTCAGGAATTACTCCTGGCGGTGCTCAGGGGACCATATGGGATGCCGGGGATCAAACCCAGGCCGACATGGGCCGGCTGCGTGCAAGGCAAACGCCCTACCCGCTGGGTTATCGCTCCAGCCCCTCGTTTTGTCTTTTTGGGGTCACACCCGGCAATGCTCAGGGATTACTCCTGATTCTGCACTCAGGAATTACTCCTGGCGGTGCTCGAGGAGACCATATGGGATGCCGGGATCGAACCCGGTCACCAGACCACTGTAGTATTGCTCCGGGCAACAGTTTTTTTTTCAATTTCTCTCCTCTTGTCCCTGTATTTTTCTCTGTTGCTCTGAGAAAGCACAGTGATTGTATTTATTTTTTGTGATTGCCTCATAATTATTTGTCTTCAAATATTTATTTCAAATATACAGAATTATGGCGAGAATCATTCATTCATTCGCTCAGGGGTTCATTGAGAGCCCGCATCTGTCACATCTGTCCCTTCTCTAGGTTCATGTGACTTGGCCATTAACAAAACCAAAGTCCCCGGTGCTGTGGACTTGGCAGTCAGATGGCCCAGTGGTGTGGCATCACACCTGATGAAGACCACCTTTCTTGCTAGCAGCCTTTGCATGAACAGCCTTTGAAATATTTGCTTACTATTCAACAAAGAAATTGATATTGCAGATAAGACTCAAGCCCTCTTGTTCCTCTCCCAGTTCCCATGTCTCTTTCCAGAGACAACTACTCTTGAGCTTGGTGTTCCCCATTTCCATGCATGTTTCTGGACTACATGATTGTATATGTAAGTAGTACATTTTGGCTTTGCATGTTTTAGAATGGTATCACAGAGTAGTGTCATTTGCTCCAGGGGTGGGGAATGTCCTGCCCGCCTGGCCATGTGAGATCCCCGAGAATCGCGTGGTCGAGCCTGGTACTTGATGGAACACACGTGCCTCTCATTGCCCGTGGCTCTCTGCCCATGTGACATGGCTGGTGAGTGGTATCTTAAATAGCCAAATGGTCCGTCACAGAAAAAAAAATTTCCCCACCCCTGTTCTACTTTTTACTGTGTTTGGCTGCTTTGCTTTTGGGGGTGTCCATGACCTGCTATTGATAGTTATGGTTCTGTTATGTATTATATTTACTTTGACGGCTGTATAATACTCCGCTGAATTGCTATCTCTATATACATTCAACCTCCTAATGATAGAAATTTGGCTACAATTTTTTTTTTAGTGGAGATACACATCCAGCGAGTCCTCAGGGTCTACTCTCAATTCAGGGGTCACTCCCAGTGGTGCATGAAGGACCATCATAGTGCTGGGAAGCAAACCTGGGCCACCTGCCTGCTAAGCATTCACTCCAGCACGTTGTGGCCTGTGTTCCCCATTCGCTTCGAAGTTTCCAGTTTGGTTTCCAATTTCCTTTTGATTTCCACTGTGGTTTGTTGTTGTTGTTGTTATTTTTCAAGGGTTAAACCCAGCAGTACTTAGGGGTTATTCCTGGCTCTGCACTCAGGAATTACTCCTATTGGTGCTCAGAAATCATATGGGATGCCGAGGATCAAACCCTGGTCTGCCCTCTGCAAGACAAATGCCCTCCCCGCTGTGCTATCCCTCCGCCCCTTGGTTTCTACTGTGAACAGTGCCTCAATGAATGATCTTTTCCAGCATGGAGAAGTATTGACTATGGATTTGTACATCCCCTCATTCACCACATGTGCAAATTATTCTTCAGATGGGTTGTGCTAACACATAGCTCAAAGTATTTTAAATCTCAAACCTTTTACAAGAGAATTTATAGTTATGGGCTGCTGGTGGTCAGTAAGTTTCTTCCTTAAGGTCCAAAATGAATATTGAGTATATTATTATATGTCACGTTATCAGTATTTAATGATGGTTTAGGGGGAGGCAGTTTAAGAATTACACCCTCTGCCCATATCCCCTTTAAGTGGGCATAGAATGGAAATCCAGTTAAATATATCTAAAGAAGTTAAAACTGGGGCCCACTTTCATCCTCAAATGCAGAAAAGTTGGGAGTTAAAACACTCATGAAAATAGGGTATCACTGCATCACTGTCACTGTCTTCCCTTTCATCATCGATTTGCTCAAGCAGGCAGCAGTAACATCTCCATACGTCCTGTCTCGTGCTAGTAGAGCCCAAGGGCACCTGCTTGCTCCAGGAACATAAAGAGCCTCAACCCATTCCATCAGGTCATGGGAATGAAGTCTATAATTGTTACTGGTATGTGGCATATCAAATATGGCACGAGTAGCTTGCCAGGCTAAGTACATGGATAAGGCTCTCTATCCTTCCAACAACTGCCCTGGGGCACCACATCTGGTTCCGAGCCCAGAGGCAGGAATGCTCTGGAGCAGAGCCAGGAGTAAGCCCCGAGCAGTAATGGGTCTCCCCACCACCATCCTAAGGAAACTAAACAAACAAAACCTAACCAGCAACTTGCTCCTTAGCCAGTGCTCTCCCTCCAGCACCTACGCCACTGGCCTATCTCAGTATTTCTGTTGCCTATCGCCAAGCCCGTGCTCTTTTAAACACACACTTCTCCGGCTCTCCCTCACATCTTTCTAAATAAGTTTCAATAAAGCATACCTTGCATCAGGGCCCAGAGAAGACAGTAGTGAGTAGGGTGCTGACCTCGCATCAGTCCAGGCACAGTGTTCGATCCCCAGAATCCCACTCCAGAGAAGAGGAAATGGGAGTAAAACATTCGTGTCTTTCATTTCACGTCCAAATAAGCTTGTCTCCCTGGATGGCTACCCAGACTTAATGCTGTTCACTTGAAATCCTTGGTAGCAGAGAGAAATGACAGGGATGTTGGAAAGAGACCTGATGCCCCTCTCCTGGCCATAAATGAGAATTCATTTGTGAAAGGACACACATGAAGCAGGTCTGCTGTTGTGCGTGCGAGGTTGCTTCCCGCTCTTTCTGGGGGAGAGGCGTATCGCTTCCCCACCTCCGTCCTCCCGGCCACTCAATAGTGGGGGCAGCCTGGAGCCAAAACTCTGCATCCAGAGTTCTGGGGCATCACCTAACCTTCACTCTGAGCGCACGGGAGGTTATGGGATCCTCTCCCTGCTTTGGTGCCTGCATCCGAAGTGGGCGCCATAAGAGCAAGAGGGCTAAAACCGGAAGCAGTTCATGGTATGTGTGATGGGCTTCCTGTTACCTGTTTCTGTTTTTCTTTGGGAGCCGCACGGTGAAGTGCTCAGGGCTTACTCCTGGCCATGCTTTGCAGAACCATAGGTGCTGCCAGGGATTGAATTGGGGTCGGCTATGTGCAAAGCAAACACTTTTGCCCCCTGTACTATCTCTCTGTCCCAAGGCAAGTTGCTTTTTTGGGCGCAGAAAATAAAGGAATTTTTTTTTTTTTACTTCAGGAAACAAAGCTAATCAGCAGTAATAAAAGTATAAGAGCTTTGGATTTTTTAGTGCATATACACAAACTCACTTACACACTTAATTTTAGAACAGATGGTCATTAAAGCATCGTCCTCATTGGCTTTAGAATCTTCAAAAGACCAATTAGTTGTTGGAGAGTTTCCACCTGCCTCAGTCATGGATCCCAAAGATGACCCCATGGCCAGCTGGCTGGCTGATTTGATCATCAGTGTTTATTGTTTGTGTGTGCCATTACTGGAGCCTTAGATCGAAGCACAACTTGAAACCGATTAAGTGACCATAGAGACGAAAGGAAAGAGAGCCTGTTCTTGGCAGAGGGACTAAGCTCAGCCTCGGCAAGTGGATATCCAACCCCATGTTCTGCCAAGTGTTTCCATAGTTACGGACATTGTTTTTCTGCCCACTCCACTTGTGACAAGCACCAGGTAGAAAGAGACTATTCTTTCCTCGGCATGAAGCATCATGCCTGATGGCTTGGTAGGAATCCATTAAACATCTGTCAGATGACCCAAGAGAGGGATTGAAACATGGGTAAAAATGCCTTTGCTCAAGATGGTTGAAAGTACAGGTCTTAGACACCACATCTGCAAGGAGTGAAGCAACTTCCTTCTTTCAGAGTCTCAATTTGTTTTAACTATCATACACCTTTCCGCTTATGCGGCTCGCCTGCAAGGCCAATCACCATTTTAACATGATGAGCTCCTTAGAGAAATGCCCTGCGTTGGGTCTGCACAGCATGTGAGGCACTTGCCTTGCACTTGGCTGACTGGGTTCAGTCCCCAGAGCACCCCACCAGGAGTGATCCCTGAGCAGAGCCAGATGCGGTTCCCGAACCCAAATTAATTTCAAATGCCTCAGGTTTGCTTGACTCTCTGCACGCTCCCTAAAGCCCCTTTCTTTGGTAATGACGCAAATAGTTGTCATTTAGAATATAGAATATAGTGGTATATATATATATATATATATATATATATATATATATATATATATATATATATATAATATAGTGGTAACCGGGCTAGATTTTAGCCGCATCGCTTCGCCTCTTTCCACGGCCACCTCTGTGCTACAGGATTTATTCCCCTTTTACACAGCAAAGGCACAGGAGGCAGTGACATCCCCAGAGTCCCCGGTCACGGCGTCAGTCCTGTCTTGTCTGGACTACAGAGTCCTCACTGCTTCCTGTCAAAGCTAGTGACGTGTCCTCGATCCAGCTGTAATCGAGATTCAGCTCCCCAGATCAGCTGCCACCTGCTCCAATGCCAGGCCTAGAAATGGAGCTCAGGTCTGCCTAGTCCAACCCAGGAGTTTTTCTCATACCGGGGACCACACCGGGGCCTGAAGAATCCTCCACTTAACTTTCCCAGGTGTGGGAGTCTGCACCCTACTCCTGGGGTTAGACCCTGGTACGTGTTCTCCTGGGATGCTTTCTGACCGTCAGGTTTGCTTAAGAATGATTGTGCAGGGGCCAGAACGATAGTCCAATGTTTGCCTAGCACACGGCCAACCCAGGTTCCATCCCTGGCATCCCATCTGATCTCCGCAGTTCACCAGGGATAACCCCCTGAGCATTGCCAGGTATGCCCCCCAAAAAAAAAAAAAAATAGAATGACCACAGATAAGACCATAGGGATCTGGAGAATCAGACCCTGCTGTACCTGCGGAGTGGGCAGGGAAAGGCTCCCAGAAGAAGGAAAGCGCAGGGAAATTCCACTGTCACAGGTGCAAAAAGGGGGCTGAGAGGGACCTCGGCCAATACAGACCCTGCCTGGGCCTGAGCTCCCGCTGTTACCTGGAACCCTCCAATTCCCTGGAGTTGCCATAATCCCTGTTACCTTCTCAGAGGGTTGTTCTGAGACTAAACAAATATAGTTTGAGCAATCAACCGGTATTGGCTCAGCTGGAAGTTTCTTTAAAAATCAGGGGCGGAGCGATAGCACAGCGGGAGGGCATTTGCCTTGCACGCAGCCCAACCTGGATGCGATCCCTGGCATCCCATATGGTCCCCCCAAGCACCGAAGCACCGCCAGGAGTAACCCTGAGCATCGCCGGTGAGAACCAAAGCCAAAAAATATATTTTTAATTAAAATCAGAAACTGCATCTGATAAGCTCATGCCATGATCATTGATTTGTTGATTTTTCTGCCATGTCATGGAACTGAGTGTTTTCTCCTAGGTTGGCAATCTAATTATATGTGGATTTCATCCTTATGCCAGTAACGCTGGAGCAGACTGGCAGAGGTTTTCCCTTGGGATTTCACGGACTGGCGTCCTCACAGAGTGGGGAAGCCCTGTCCAGATCGCAGCTGCCCTCCTGCCTGGGGTTGGCTCCTTGCGTTTTATTTATTTGTACCTGTGTCCCAAACGTGGTATCAAAATGCTCTGATTGCTCTTTTTCCCCTCCTGGGCCTGAATAGCTATTTGTCTAATCTGTAGCTATATTGTTCAGCCTGTCAAGAGGACATTAAGATGAAATTAAAGATTCCATTAAATTAAAATTACACCAGGGTGCTAAAATTCGATATCTAACAGTTACAGTGCAGCTTATTCCAAGCTTTTCTATGTCCCATGTTTTCTATAGCTTGTGACTGCCTTTTGGATAGTGCAAATAAAATACACTGAATTTCAATCAAATAGTGTGAATCTTACAGGTACGGTGAGATCTGCCTGGCTAGCTAAAATATTTGATCAAAGTCGAGTCTAGCTTATAGGAATTGACAGAATGTTTCTGCAGACCCTATGGGATGTCGGGATCGAATCCAGGTCAGCTGTGTGCAGGGCAAAACGCCCTCCCGCCGTGCGTATCACTCTGGCCCCACAGATGAACGTTGGTCCTGAGATCAGGCAAGCCCAGAGTGTCCAGTCTCGCTGTATTTCCTTATCTCTCTTCTCTCCCAGTCTTCCCAGACGTTTGACTCCTCTCTGACATCCGGAAGCCCTGGAGAGAGGGAAGGAAAGAAACAGACGAATATTTAAGAATCCTACATAACTTTTCTTCCTCTCTCTCCAGGTCCTTGAGGCCACACGAGTTAATCGAAGAAAGAGCGGCTGGCTCTGCGCTGGGAAGCGGGATCTACGCCAACCAGGAGGAAGAGGACGACGAATCATAAACTTTCTTCCACCCAGGAAGCTTCTTTGGTGCTTGGGTGACCAAGAAACCAAGAAATCAACCCATCAACGCATTTTAATGGAATATTTATTAAAGTGCAAACAAACTCAGCAATCCTTATGTAGACCAGAAGCTGCAATATACAAAGATGAAAAAAATTAAACTGTTAAAGAAATCCATCCATCCAACTTCCGCTCCCAAGAGTCAAAAGAGAAAGGAATTTGGGGGGAACAAAAAGAATCGCTTGGATTTGGCTGCATCTGCAACCTATCCAAAAAAAGGCAAAGACGTTACAAGCAAATGAACATCTTTGCCACGGTGCAGAACGGAGACCAGCCTCACTGGGAGAAGAAGCAAGCAGTGGTGTGGGGCTGTTTAGAGAGCAGCAGCGCCCCGCTGGTGGGAACAACACAGCACCGAGTCCCTCCCACCGGAAGTCCCAGCAACACAGTTGGGCTGACCCCAAGTGCTCCAGCAGCCATCCAATGAACAATGTTTCTCGGTATTTGCCCAGAAGAGGCTACCATGATTCCATTTCTCTTACATTCACTTGTTTTTAATTGGGGGCAGTTAAGATTGTAGTATATAAGATCCATAGTTTTAAGACCATATGTCTTCATGTTGCAAACACAATCGATTCTACATCAGGAGGTTGAGGAAGGGGGAGAAAAGCCAAACCAAATGGATCGTTTAGCTTTAGTATCTCAGCTGCTTACAATATTGACTGGTCTGCAGTTGATGAGAACACAGTTTTCACAGTTTATGTTATAACTTCATAAGAAAACTATATTTAGTGAGCAACAACTATTTTTATGATGGGATGGGGAACCTATACACGTTTTAAATCTACGCATCGAACAGCTTGGTTCAAGATGGTAGGGGTATTTTTAGAGTGGCAATAATTGAGGAACAAAGGGCGAATTCTGCCTTTGAGAGGTAGATGACAAGAAATGAGAAGGTGTTTATAACTATATTTTATATAACCAAGTGGACCTTAGGGGTAACAAGAAGAATGAGAGATTATTTTGGAGCAATCAGAAATGAAACATTAGGAAGGGTCGGTGAAGGTAGAGAAAAAGGGAAGGAGAAAGAATGGGAAAATTAAATAAAGGAGGAAGAGAGACTATTTTTGCTGAACAACCAGTATTTTTCAGAATGATGTAGAGAAGAATAGAATTTTTAGGCAGGCTTCGAATCAGCTACAAAACCTGAAGGTAGGGTGTGTTTTGCGCATGCGAGTGTGTATAGAACTTTGTGTGTCTGAGTAAAGTGTGTATGCTTTGTGTGTTTGTGCATAAGGACACGTGTGTGAGGATAATTCCAGGATGAGTGTGGGGCAAGGGGTGTACAGTCACTGCATCCGGGCTGCCTGCCAGCATCAGGAGTGAGAATGTCTTTTTTTATGAAAAGGGATCGAGAGGCACGGGCTGATGCAGTATTTGTAATGTTAAACTGACCTAACGTGGTAGTTGCATGAGTCACAATGGCAGAGTTTTGAGCAGTTTTTGCAATGTGACATTTGGGAAATCCTATTTATTCTCACGCTTTGTATTCATGCCGTATACATATTATAGCAGATACCAGCTGTATTCTCCCTGTCCTTTAAAGCAATATATCATCATCAGGGTATTCAGTAATCGGATACCCTCAATTTCTGGATGAGAATAATTTTCAATTCTGGCCATGAATAAAAAACAGATCAGCCTATTTTTTTTCCTCCCTAAAACTGTTTGTTTTTAAAGAAAAGCAATAATTAAGTCAATGCTCGCTAACACTTGATTTTTATTTTGTTACACCATAAGCTATAATACGTTATTCTGACAAGTAGGAAGTTCACAAGATTTGTATGTAGATTTTTTTTTTTTTTGCACATTATCTTCGCTTTGATTAGACTAGTGTGGACTTTATGGGAAAAGTTGATCCTCAGATACGTGGTGGGCACAGAGTAAACACAGAAGTCTGATAAATTACAAGGATCCTTTCAAACTGCCAAGGGAACCTGCCATTGGAAGTCAAATTCCACAGACAGGCGGGCAGTTGGCACCGCCTCCGTCTGTTTTGGGGTTGGGTCATTTTTCTCTGACTAATCCAATGAATGTTGAATGAATGAGCTAAACAAGTAAGACCCAGCAAGAAGGATCCATTCCCAGTGAGGGAAGCTGGCTTGGAGACAGCCTTCCCTGGAAAGTGATGCATGTCAGGTGAGCTGTCTTGACAAGTGGAAACGGAGCACCCAGGAAGCCGGTTTCAGGAGAGCTCAGCAAGCAGCTTTCTGCCTTGCACGCACAGCAAAGGAAACTACACTGAGTTTTCTAGCCTAGGGGTGCGTCTGGCAGAGACCATCTCAAGGAGGAGACAATCCCATCTTTCACCAGCAGAAGACCAGCCAAAGGATGGGCCGGAAGTTGGGAAAGATGTGTCTAACTTTAAAACAGGTGATGCACGTTGAGCCTGCCTTTGAGAAGAGAATTTGCAGCTGTGTTTTCAGCTCAGCGGCCTCCCACCACCGCCCCCATCCAGGAACCACCTGGCAGGCACAGCCCCTGCGGTGTGGAAGGGCGCATGTTGGCCCCAGAAACACCTGAGCTGGGGCCCTGGGGTCTGCGTGGAGCGTCTTGTGCTGCTCGCGTAGCCAAAGCCTCAGGGCCCGACTCTCTGGGAACTTCCGAAGTCACGGCGTGGCTTAGCTGTAGCCCCCTCCTCCTGCCCTCTCTGGAGGATGAGGCTGTTACTCTGCTCACACATGATGCTCATCCGTTGTCCATTCCCGTTCCTGGGAAGAGCCAGGTTTTCTCTGAGCTCTGGAGTTGTTTTTTTTTTTTAATTCACTGAGAAACTTTGAACCACTGCTTTCACACAGAGCACTGTGCTAAGGCTCTAGGATCCCACACAAAGCCCCATCACATCCTAAAAAGACAGTGGACACTGCAAGGCAAGCCACTAGCCCCCTCTGAATCCACGGTGAGGGGAGAGGCTCCACCCCAGCCCCCAGAGCACGCACGCCTGTTCCCCTTCACTGTAGCCGGCGCTTAGCTCCTGTAGCGCTTCACAAGCTGTCCTGAGCTCCGTCCCACCGTGCCGACAGCCTGTTCTCTCTGTCCTGCAGCTGTCTCAACCTGACATGCCTGGGCTTTCTCATCCAGAAGTTATGGAAACAGGGTCTGTCAGTGGCAGGAGACCGGGCTGCGTCCGGCTGGGTTGGGCCCCGCAGACTCCTCGCCTCTTCACACCTGTGCATGCCGCCCACCCTCGACCGCGACATTCAAGCAGTAGATAGATCGCGTCCACATAGCTACACACACACACACTCACACATACACATCAAGTGTGACAAGGAACACTTGAGCACTGTCGACGCTTGTCTCTGAAGACAAATAATCATTTTATTTTCCAACTAAAGAATGGATGTAATTAAACTATGTATTTAAAAACAATAGCCTAAGTGTTTAGAGACAGTGACTATATCCCGTTTAGTGACAACCAATTTCCTGAATTTTAAGCCTTCGGTGAGTGAGCTGCCAATTTTGATTTCGTTTGTTGTTGCTCTTACCCAAATGCTTCTTTTTTTTTTTCTTATTTTTGGGGAGGAGGCGGGAGGGAGCAGCATATTGTGTTTGGCAATTACACGCTGTGCTCTCCTGTGTGTGTTAACCACTTCAATGTTACTCTCCTGCTTCTGTTTTATAGTGGTTGTGAGGCAGTCAATGCAAGTATAGTTATTTTCTCATTAAAACCTGTGTGTGGTGTTTTTATGGCGGCTGCTTCTTGGGGATCGGAAGTGGGCAGGGGGACTGAATAGCCAGATGGGTGTGGGTGGCGCCTAGACCTCTTGGGGCTGAGTGGCAGTAGCTGCTCTCTGCACATCTGTCACTGGGAGAGCAGTTGTGACCCCAGGGACATGTTGAGGACAAGCATCTGCGTGGCCAGGGGCCCAGCAATCAACGGGACCCACTGAGATGATGTGGTCCCTCTGGAAATGGTAAGAGACAGTGTCCAGGGCCCAAGGGATGTGAGGAAATGGAAGAGCAAGTCTGGGTGTGGCATTTGTATGTCACTTGTACCTAGCCTCACGTGTCCAGATGTGGCATTCTACTCCAAAGACCGGGGAGAGGGGCTGAAGCAATAGTAGGGCATTTGCCATGCTTGTGACCGACCTGCATTCAATTCCTGGCATCCCATATGGTTCCTCACACATTGCCAGGAATAAGTCCTAAGTGCAGAGCCAGGAGTAACCCCTGAGCTTTGCTTGGTGTGACCCAAAAGAAAAAAAAAAAGACCATAGCTGGTGCCGGAGCAATAGTACAGTGGATAGGGCATTTGCCTTGCACACAGCCGACCTAGGTTTTGATCCCTGGCATCCCATATGGTTCCCCCAAGCACTGCCAGGAGTAACGCCTGAACATCGATGGATGTGACCTAAAAGAAAGCCAAAAAAGTGGGACCGGAGGCGATAGTCCAGTGGGTAGGGCATTTGCCTTGTACACGTCTGGCTAGTGCCAGCCTGGGTTCGATCCCTGGCATCCCATATGGTCCCCGAGCACCACCAGGAGTAATTCCTGAGTGCAGAGCCAGGAGAAACCCCTGAGCATTGCCGGTGTGACCAAAAAAAAAAAGCCAAAAAGTAATAATAGTGGCTACTGGAATGATAGGACGTGGGGAGGGCGTTTGCCTTACATGCAGCCGACCCAGGTTCAATCCCCAGAATCCTATATGGTCCCCTGAGCACCATCTCTGAGTGCAGAGCTCAGGAGTAACAGGAGCATCACCAGGTGTGACCCAAAAAGCCAAGGTAATGATGATATTAAGGACCAGAGCTCTGGGCTTTAAAAACGAGCATGCTGAGAGTGCAGGTTTCTTGCATAGTTTCCTTTGGTCCTTCCTTCACATCCCTCCTGTCTCCCCTTGCCTGGTCCCCCGTGTTGGCCCCTCACATGTAACCTGTATCCCACACCCCTCCCGTCTCAACCACCTTTCTTGTCTCCCCCTTTAGTCTTCCCATTTCCCCTCACTTAGCCCAGGGATCTCCAACCCTATCCTAGTCGGAGCATCTGGGCCCTGTGAGCGCTGTTATGGCTGTCACCCAACATGGGCAAAGACTTAATATTTGTCTGGGGCCGGGCCAATACCTGGCGGTGCTCAGGGCCTGCTCCTGGCTTTGAGCTCGGGACCACTCCTGATGGGCTCGAGGGTCATATTGGTGCTGAGGTGAATCCAGGTTGGCTGTATGCAAGGCAAATGCCCTACACGCTGTACTATCACTCCAGCTCCTAGACTTCCCAAATAGCCAAAAAAAAGTAAAAAATGCTTTGAAAATAATTAAAAAATAAATAAAATGAGACTAATGAAAGAGGGTTAGTAACTTCCAGATCACAGCTGTTAGTGGAGGGTTGAAAGGATCTAGACACTAACAAAGGAGTCTTGGTCTGTGTTTGGGAGGCACCAGTGGAGCTCAGGGTCACCGCTGATGGTGATCCTGTGCTGCTGGTACTGAATCCAGGGTCAGATTCAGTGAAGCACAAGCCCCAGCCTGAAGTGTCTTGACGGCTGCAATTATAAGGAGAAAGATCACTGTCTGTATCACTGTCTTCCCGTTCATCATCGATTGGCTAGAGCGGGCACCAATAACATCTCCATATGTCCTGTCTCATGCTAGTAGAGCCCAAGGGCACCTGCTTGCTCCAGAAACATAAAGAGCCTCAAACCATTCCATCAGGTCATGGGAATGAGGTCTAAAATTGTTACTGGTATTTGGCATATCAAATATGATACGGGTAGCTTGCCAGGCTCTGCCGTGTGGGTGGCATAATCTTGTAGTCACCTCTAAATCCAGCATTTATTGATGAACCGGGCAACCGCAAGCCACAGTGAGCCGGGCTGTGATAGGCTGATCTGCTGGGTGGGGTTCTGACGAGATTGAAGTCCGGATGTGGAAAATGGAGGCCCTCATGGAGTGGGGTCCGTCTGGCTTGTTGCAAGGCTCTGCTGGGGGTGGCGGGCCAGGGCTAGAACCTTCCATCCCTCCTGGGCACCTCATGAGAGGCTGGGCACAGGGAGAGCCAGTAGCAGCTCTGCCCCATGTCTGTGAGTCATGGGAGAAAGATAGGAGCTAATTTCCCGCGGAGGATCCGAGGCACTTCCCAGCTAAGGGAAAGTAGACTGACTATGCGTCACCATTTGCCTGCGTGAGTAAAATGTGGCCATTAGGTGGCAGTAGCCCCTAAGACAAAGGCCACTTCTGCAAGCGTTCCCGCCCGGGTCAAGAGGACATTTCCCACGCGTCCCACAAGACAGACATCCATTGAGACCCACGTGTGCGTGCTTCTAAACCACTGCAGGTGGAAACCCGTTTGTACAGTCCGACATGGAGGTGAAATGGGCACTTCAACGGCAATGGTACGTCATTGCCAGCAGGTGGCAGCGAGGAGCAGCACGCGTCTCCCATTAGCGCTCAGACAATGCGCACCTGGGCCGGTGCTCTTCCCAATCCGCTCACGGACCATCCAAACACGCATCCAGGTCTGAACCCAGGCCTGCTGTGCTCCCCTCCCAGACAAGGCCAAGAGGAAGAGCGGGACTCTGGCCAGCTGGAATTGGCGCTGACCACTGAAGCCACCAAGTTCGGGGACTAGGGTGGTACAGCGACGCCTCTGAGCCCCCGCCGTCACTGAGATCCGACACACCCTCACCCTAAGGCTCTGATCCTTTTCCAGCTGCCTCCCAGAGCCCAGAGGCCCGTGGTCCACTCTGCAAATGGGCCCATGTGCCCACTGGGTCGTGTCAAGGGGCTCTGTCACCAGCTGCCCACGCCGCCTTTCTCCTTGGGGCGTGTTGTGAGGATCTCTGTGAAACCTGTGCTCATGGACTTGAGTCCGACTTTCAAGACTTAAGGGGGATGAACTTAAGAGTGGAATCGCTGGGTCCCAGCGTCATTATTATAGGGGCAGGCAGGAGGGAGGTTCTTAAGAGGCTTAGGGGACCCAGAGCCAGTCCCAGCAACTCTCACTCAGCCAAGCGGGGCCTGAGAGCCTGAGGACATTGGCCGAGGACCCCCAGAGCCAGGCCTACTAGTACTGTGAGGGCATGATACATGTGGGCCCATATGCCAGGCGGGCTATGCACAGGTGTAAAAGTTTACAGAGCGCTCCCTCTTCTAGCTCCGTCCCAAGGTTATCCAGTGTTCGACTTTATCTATCTATCTATCTATCTATCTATCTATCTATCTATCTATCTATCTATCTATCTATCTATCTATCTATCTATCTATCTATCTATTTGCTTTTTGGGTCACACCCAGCGATGCTCAGGGGTTTCTCCTGGCTCTGCACTCAGGAATTACTTCTGGCGGTGCTCAAGGGACCATATGGGATGCCGGGATTGAACCCAGGCCGGCACAGGCTGGCCGCGTGCAAGGCAAACGCCCTACCTGCTGGACTATCGATCCGCCCCTCCAGTGTTCAACTTTATACATAACATTTCTTTTGCTCAGGGGTTTCTCTTGTCTCTGCAATCAGGGACATTCTTGGCAGTGCTCAGGG
>JAJIBD010009432.1:0-77375 GCA_021461705.1 Cryptotis parvus | reverse complement strand
TGTATCAGCACAGAGCAGTTTGAGTGGAATGCTCTCTCAGCTCAGAAAGGATAGTCGTCTGCTTCCTGTTACCACAAATACTATGCTTTTTGCGAATCCTGTTAATGAATACATACCTGTTGAATGGTAGTAATAGTTTGCTTTTCTGACTTAGAAATTGACCGAGGACCAAGTCACAGTTCATGGAACACAGCTGGAATCAGCCCTTGGCACTGCCCACTGCTTTGCCCTTTGGGGTTCTGGGTGAAGAACTAGAGAGGGTCACCTTCACAGGAACATGAGAGAGGAATGACCACCTGTTATAAGCCAACCAAGCGAGGGCTGCTAAGAATGTTTGCTTTCTCTTTGGTTTTGATTTGGGTGTTAGAGTCATCCCCCGGAAGTGCTCAGAGGTTACTCTAGGTTTAGTGGATGGGGGCTGCTGCTCATTCCTGGTGCTCTTCAGGGATCCAGACAACACCGGAAATAAAATCAAACCAAAGCCTCCTGGATGCAAAGCAAAGGTTTCATGAGCTGTTACCTAGCCCCAGGAATTTATGCTTTTAGCCAAAGGAACTACTGTTTGAATAAAAATAAGACTCTCCAGAAGCCAAGTGGAGACCCTCCCTGTCTGTTTCCATTCAGACACACTCTCCTGAAGGTCCTTCAGGCTTCCTGGCAGGAGCACTGTCCCCTGAGTTTGGGCGGTCCCAGATGACAATTCTCTGGTTGGTGGTAGGCAGGACTGTGGCTTCAGTTGCTATGTGCAGAGCACTTGGGGGGCCATCTTGTGTGTTCTCTGTGTCCAGTTCTCATGCAGTGGGTAACACTATCCGAGTGCAACGTAGGTGGTCAGGAAAGTAGTCCATAGTTCCAGCTATTTCTCTACTAGCATCTTCTTTTCATTGAGTTTGTGCCCTGCTATATGGCTGTGATAAAGTTCTTTTTTTTCAGGTTTTGAAAACAAGAAATAAAGCATTTGATGCCACGATGCTCTGCGAATGACCGGCATTTAGTAAACCACACCAACTCCTAGCTCCATCTTTTCATTTATGAGAGTCACAAAGACACTTTGCCCCTCCCTGCTCAAATGTGAGCTGTGGGAACTCTGCACGTCTAGGGAGACCCTTTGATCTTCTTGGGCAAGGCACTATGAAAGAGAAAATGATGAAAATCCCAGCCTGGAATCAAGATAAGCTTTTTTCTGCATCCATTTCCAAGTTTTATTTCTTTTCTACTTTCAGTTCTCTTTCAATATAAGTCCAGAATCATGTCTTTTTAGTTTATTTATAATGAAACCATAAAGTTTGCTGTAAGGACAGAGGAGAGTGTACACGACAGTTGTGTGCTTCAGGCCATCTTTCCATTTTCAACTAATAAAAGCATTACTCATTTGGAATATTGCTTGTAATTGAATTTACATTTACAATGAACTTCAGGCTTTAAATTGGGCTTGAGTGGGCAGAAAGAGAAGAGAGAATAATCCAAATAGTCTAATTAACAAAAGTGGTAGCAGCATTGTTTGCACAGTTTGAAACAAACATGACAATTTTTCTTAGAATGTCCTTAATAAAAATCAAACAAAGCAAAACATAAAGTTCAACCCCAAAAAGAAAGAAAGAAAGCAAAACAAACTCTTAGAGACAATTCTGCTTAAAAATAATTTTAACCGTTGTGCGTTAACCCTACTTCAGAGAAATATTATATAACAATGAAATTGCCTTTTGCTTTTGGAAGTTTTCTCCAATTAGTTGGAATGTTAGGATTAATAGACTATTTGGGTTAGGAGCATAAAAAAAATAAACTGTTATATTGTTTAGTTAACCTGCTCTAAAATGTTAATATTTAAGTACTGAAAATTTAGGTATTCTACTTGAAAGTTGTGGGGAGGGGCTGGAGCGATAGTTCCACCGAGAGGGCATTTGCCTTGCATATGGCCAACCTGGGTTCGATACCCAGCATCCCATATGGTCCCCCCGCACAGTCAGAAGTAATTTCTGAGTGCAGAGCCAGGAGTAACCCCTGAGCATGGCTGGGTGTGACCCAAAAAGCAAAAAAAAAAAAAAGAAAGTTGGGAGGGAAAACTAGCACAATTGAGTGACTTGTCCAAGGGAGTACTTGTCACTTCACTTGTCTTGTCTTGTATCACTTGTCTCCCTGTTCATCATTGATTTGCTTGAGCGGGCACGAGTAACATCTCCATATGTCCTGTCACATGATAGTAGAGTTGAAACGCATCTGCTTGCTCCAAGAACATAAAGAGCCTCAAACCATCAGGTAAAGGAAATGAGGTCTAAAATTGTTACTGGTATCTGGCATATCAAATATGACACGGGTAGCTTTCCGGGGTCTGCCGTGAGGGTGGTTTACTATTGTAGTCACCTCTGATCTCCAGCATTTATTGATGAACCGTGCAGCTGCTTTGCGGTCGCAAGAGCGGAGCTGTGATCAGCTCTTCTGCTGGGTGGAGTTCTGATGAGAGGGGAGTCCGATGTGGAAAATGGTGGCCCTCATGGTGTGGGAGGTCCTCTGGCTTCTTGTGAGACTCTGCTGGGGTGGCGGGCCAGGGCTAGAATCCGCCATCCCTCCCAGGTGCCTCATGAGCAGCTGGGCACAGGGAGAGCTGGTAGCAGCTCTGCCCCATGTACGTGAGTCTCAATACTATGGACTGGAACCTATGCCAGAGATCACAGAACTGAATGCCATTCTTCCCAGTAGGGGTTGAAAATTTCTTGTAAGTTGGACTGGAGTGATAGCACAATGGGTAGGGCATTTGCTTTGCTTGTGGCCGACCTGGGTTCGATCCCCAACATTTCATATGGTCCCCTGAGCTCTGCCAGGAGTAATTTCTTTCTTTCTTTCTTTCTTTCTTTCTTTCTTTCTTTCTTTCTTTCTTTCTTTCTTTCTTTCTTTCTTTCTTTCTTTCTTTCTTTCTTTCTTTCTTTCTTTCTTTCTTTCTTTCTTTCTTTCTTTCTTTCTTTCTTTCTTTCTTTCTTTCTTTCTTTCTTTCTTTCTTTCTTTCTTTCTTTCTTTCTTTCTTTTCTTTCTTTCTTTCTTTCTTTCTTTGCTTTTGGGTCACACCCGGCGATGCTAAGGGGTTACTCCTGGCTCTGCACTCAGGAATTACTCCTGGCGGTGCTCAGGGGACCATATGGGATGCGGGGATCGGAACCCAGGCCAGCACAGGCCAGCCATGTGCAAGGCAAACACACCCCTGCCCGCTGGGCTATCGGCTCCGGCTCCAGGAATAATTTCTGAGCGAAGAGCCAGGAGTGGCCCCCTGAGCATCACTGGGTGTGACCCCAAAAGAAAAAAAAAAAGAAAAAATTTGTTGTAAGAAAAAATTAAACCAAGTTCACAAAGTTTTATTTTTTGAATGAAAATTTTATAAATAACACTTTACTGAAATAGGGTCACTAACTTTCAGGAAGACAAAACCTTGCTGAACCCTTAGGGGCTGGCTGGAAAGTGTACAGTGGGTAGGGTACTTGCTTTGTATTTGGCCAGCCCATGTTCAACCCCCAGAACCCATATGGTTCCCTAAGCCCCACCATGAGTGATCCCTTGTAGACAACTGGGAGTGGCCCAACACTCCCCCCCCGCTTCAAACCCCAAAAGAACAACACACACACACACACACACACACACACACACAAACACCAAAATAATTTAACAAAACCCAAAACAACACATGCTGATACCCTCATTAAAAGCTAAACCATTTGCTTTCTCTGAAGTTTTTTGTTTGTTTTTTTACTTTTGGGGTCACACTCAAGCCACGTCCAGGAGTTACTCCTGGTTCTTTACTCAGGGATGACTCTTGGTGGTACTCAGGGGATCATACGGGATGCTGGAAATCAAACCTGGGTTGACTGCGTGCAAGGCAAACACTCTACCTGCTGTAACAACTCCGGCTCCTCTGCAAAGTCTTATCCCATTTTTCCCAGTGGTACCAGGGCGAAACTTTCTACCCAGCTTATTTGGGGTTTTGGGGGCTGAGAAGGCATTTATTCTTTTCAGGTTGAATTTCTAGAGGGGGAAAAATTCCCATGTTTGGGGATGTGGGATGTTATTATTATTATTATTTTTTTTTTGTAGCTCTGGAGAGATTTGTTTTATTCCCTTCTCCAAATGAGTTCTGTTGTCTGGAGTCTGAATCCATTGTTAACTCTCCTTGTCTGGTTCTTGAGAAAAAATAAAAGATTGCACCAGATTTAATCTCATTCATCGTTTCTGTTACTTCTTGTTACCTTCTTAGGAACCATGTTCTTGACCATGTCAAAACCAATTGATTCAGGTGATTTTTTTTCTCATCTAACAAAAAGATTAAGAGTGAAGCGATCTTTTAAAAAAAAATCTTTCTTCATTAATTTTTCTCTTGAAATAAATTTTTTAGGAAAAAAAATGTGTTAAATTCAGTCTTTAACTCATCTGGATTTTTCATTCTTAGCCAAGAGCAGAGAGATTCTGCTACAATTTCAGTGAATAGTGTCTGGCTCTATTTTGTAGTCATAAAATGTCAAACTTCATGTAAATTGTATTTCTAAAGCCTCAATAGGACTCAGAAACTGTAATTACATCTGGACAGTGTCTTTTCAGCAAAAGAGAGTCAAACAGCTTTCTTTACGGTCATGCTTTGACAGCCTCATCCACTTTACTCATAACACCATGCGAAAGGAATTTCCTTTCAGAAACCAGTCAATGAACACCGCATGGGGGGGCGGGGGGGATTTTCTACATGATTGCATTCATGGAAGAGGAGCATTCTATTTCCAGAATAATCAACCAGTCAGCAACATTCAGCTTCTCTGAGTGATGAATATTTGAGATTTCAGAATGAAAGCAAGTAGTTTGATGGGAATTGTCAGGCATTGATAATGAGCTTGAATCAGCACATGAAACACTCAGATTACCAGCATCGCTCAACCTGCATCGAGTGTGCAGAGGGTCTCTCAGGATGACTTACATAAAAAGATCAATGTTTAACTTTTCCAGGTCTTGCTTAAATCAAGTCTGTAAGAAGAGAGAGAGAGAGAGAGAGAGAGAGAGAGAGAGAGGGAGAGAGAGAGAGAGGAGAGAGAGAGAGAGAGAGAGAGAGGAGAGAGAGAGAGAGAGAGAGAGAGAGAGAGAGAGAGAGAGAGAGAGAGAACCGTCTGGGGAAACAGCGAGAAGCACAGGGGCTGAGCTGCTGCTCACTTGGCGTGTTCTGGGCTGATGAGGGGTCCTGGAAGGGGGGTGAGTGCTGGGCTGCCCCCTGCCTCCCGGTCAGAAACCTCAGAGGCACGAAAACCTCATGCATCACAGCAGTAGCCACTTGCAAGGTCCGGTCTCCACAGCTCGGCAGAACCATACCCAATGAAATAGTTGAGTTTCAAGCGCAGGTACGCATGACTGCATGACTGAGTGACTGAATCTACCAGGTTCCCTGGGGAGCTGAAGCTGGGGTGCCCTCCCCAACTCAATGCCCTTTGTCAAGGCCTGGTGGGTCTGCCCAGAACTTCAATCAGCTGGGATTGTACATGGAGGGGTCCCATTGTATCCCGCCCTCCTGTGGTGCGGGGCGCTCTTGAGATAACTAGGTTATCTCAAAACCTAGTACTAGTATGTTCATATAACTAGTATCCCATCACATTTTTCTAGAAATGAAGTGTGTGGGCACGAGGTGTGGTCTGGGGGACCACCTTGGTAATTTCATGTATAGTGGACTCAAATGGCACAATGGAGATTTGAGGATCTCCACTGACTTTTGTCTAGCACCATGTTCATCGAATCGTATTTAGAGAATTAGCTCCAACAACCAATATAGAATGGATTGTTCAATGTATGAATAGGAAAAGGTCAAATAGACGTTGAGATAAATGTGAAATAAGTGTTGTCAGTAGCTGTAGTATGTGTATCTGGAATTGCCAGTAGAAAACCATTGTGTTCTGGAAACCCAGAAAGTGAATCCAAGAACAGAAACTGGCCAGACTCCCACACATATGCCTGGGGGAAAAGGCATGATCTTATCATTACTGTTCACTTACATGAGTTGTAAGGATCAACATAATTGATGCTGGCTAAGTGCATCGAGAGAGGGATGGAGGATGGGAGGGAAATGCGGGTCTCTGGTGGTGATGGGGGCACACTGGTGGTGGGATTGGGGCTAAATGATGAATCGTTCAGCAACTCTATTGTGAAAAGGTTTGTACTTTGTAAATCACGGTGTTTAAAATAAATCATTTAAAAATTAATAGAAAGGAGAGAGTGTGAGAGAGTTCTTGATTTGTTAGATTGGTGTATGATAAAAGGTGCTCTGACAAGGAGTGAGAAGAAATACAGTAGGTCATGAACATCTTAAAACAGATTAAACTGTTTTAAGATGTTCATGACTCCACAGATCTGACATGTCATGATTTTCTGCGTCCTGTGATTGCAGAGAGAGAGAGAGAGAGAGAGAGAGAGAGAGAGAGAGAGAGAAGACAGAGAGAGGAGGTAGAAAGGACTGAATTGAAAACAAACAAATACAATGAGAAAGAAAACAGAAAGGAATATTAAAAGAGGAGGAGAAAAATTATGTTGTTTGCCTTGAGCAGGGAGCAGGGAAACAGATGGAATAGGATAGCATTTAATTAAATTGGTCCTGCGGGAGTCTCCCACCACCCCTCCTGTCTGCTGACCTAGAGTATGAGGTACTCACTCCACCTTACTAAGACATGCAGAGTCTTGGTTCCTTGCTTGTTCTCTCTGGATTTTCTCCTGAATTACAGCAAAGTGAAAACTCGGATCCGTCCATTGTTCTTTCGTTTTCCCTAGCCTTGCTGGCAGAACTCAGGGACAAGGAGATTTAAGGTGTAGTGCGAAGGGGTGACTCCAAAACTCTTTTGCACACGTTTGCAAGTGGGAAGCACCAGCATTGAGAATCAGCACTTTGATCTTTTACAATAATTCAATGCACAATTTTATGCCTGTTGAATCTAATTTTAAAATGGGACTTCAGATCAATGTTTCTTATTTATTTTTTGGTAGTGTTTCATTTTCATTTTTCATGTTGTAAAATAACAGTCTGTGATAGACTGGGGAAAGGGATCTTTCATCACAGGTGGTTTGGAGGAACAGGAGACAGTGTTCTTTGGGGAAAGGCAAACCTCCTTCCAAATGTAAGTGGGACCTCCAAAGTGGAGGAGAGTCAGACATTTCTCCTGAAGACTGTGGTCAGAAGTTGAATCCCTCTACCTGGCGGCGTTCTTAAAAGCAAGAATTCTCAAAGCATTTTTGCCTTGAATCTCCTTGTGCACTTTAAGATGTTTGTAGCCAGAACCACTATTGCACATCTGAGAGCTTACATAGTTAGTGCTCAAAATAATTGATCATCTGTAGGGGATGAGGCATAAATCGCAGTACTCAGGGCCTAATCTTAACTCTGTGCTCAGGGGTCACTCCTTTTTGGGACTCAGGGGACCATATGTGGTACCGGGGATTGAACCTGCCACATGCAAGGCAAATACTCTACCTGGTATACTATGTTTTGGTTGTTTTATCTATGACTAAAAGCATAGGACTCATTGATGAATGGTAAGGGGAGTCTCATGATAGTTTCTCAGTCTTTTCTGTATATTTTACTTTGCTTCTAACTGATGACCATTATTTATGACCTAGAGAGTACAGCACCAAGAATGATAGTTTAAATCAGTCTTCACTTTGAACTTTAAAATAAAAATTTTCCTGTCAGGCCAAAAATATAGCCCTTGTCTGTAACAGCTTCCAGATTAGTGAAAAATCAAAAGTGTGTGTCCATTGGGACATGAAAAGAAGCATGGGGAGGTACCTTGATTTCATCTCCGGCACTGCGTATAACTCTGAGTCCTGCCAGGAGGGAACCCTGAGCACAGAGCCAGGAGCAGTCCCTTAGGACCTCTGGTACAGCCCCGAATTCTCCACCCTCAATAAAGAAAAGATAAGAAAACTTCAAAAAAAAAATAAAAGGAGTTCCAGATCATTAGCCAACAGGAAAGTAAAAACCAAAACCCTACTCAGATTAAAAAAAAAAACCTGCTGAGAAAGCTTCCTTCTCATTTGGAAATAATTTATACCCCTAACTCTAACCCTGAACTTTGCCACATTCCCTCTGATCTAGAGGTCACGCCATGTCTCGATATTTCCTCTGTGCCTTCAACCTTCCTTAATTTCACCAGTGAAGGCACTGTGAAGATGAGTGCCTAGAAAGGTGATGGGAAGTAGTGCAACCCACAATGTGTAAGAGAAGGAAAAGAGAGAGAGAGAAAAAGAGATAAAGAACCTGCCATTTAGGCAGGCTATGGGAGGGGGAGGGTATTGGGGACATTGGTGGTGGGAAATGGGCACTGGTGGAGGGCGGGGTGCTGGAACACTATGTGACCGAAACCTCTAAACATGAACAACATTGTAATTGTATATCTTACAGTAGTATAATAAAATATTTAATAAATTAAAGAAAACAACAACAATGAGATATCATCTCACACTACAGAGACTGTCACACATCTAAAAGATCAAGAACAACAAGTGTTGCTGTGGATGTGGGGAAAAGGGGGGACTCTCATCCATTGTTGGTGGGAATGTCGACTGGAACAGCCTTTTTAGAAAACAATATGGACATTCCTCTAGAAATTGAGCTCCTGTTTGACCCAGCCATACCACTCCTGGGAATATACCCCGGGAAGTCAAAAACACACAGCAGAAAGACCATCTGCACTTTTATTTTCATAGCAGCACTATTCACAATAGCCAGAATCTGGAAACAACCAGAGTGCCCAAGAATAGACAACTGTGTTAAGAAACTGTGGTACATTTGTGCAATGGAATACTATGCAGCTGTTAGAAAAATGAAGTCATAAAATTTGCCTATAAATGGATGGACATGGAGAGGATCATGCTGAGTGAAATTAACCTGAAGGAAAAGGACAGATATATAATGACTGCATTTATTTGTGGGACATAAAAATAGCATGATACCAATATCCAGGGCCAGGCAAAACTTTTATCAGGGGGTCTTGTCAGTGGTGGAATCTACCACAAGTGTTTGTGAGTCAGAGGTTAGGCAGGGACAGGGAAGGGAACAGTATGCTAATAATCATTGGAAATGATAGTGCCAGTCTAGAACTGAGCATTGAACAAAGGCAAAGGGATATACATAATAACCTCTAAATGTACGTGTTGGAAGCCACAAGTGTGAGAGAAGAGAGGGAGGGAGAGAGTGAGAGAGAGAGAGAGAGAGAGAGAGAGAGAGAGAGAGAGAGAGAGAGAAGAGGCAACGTGCCTGCAATAGACGCAGGCTGGTGGAGGGGGAGGGAATCAGGGGACATTGGTGGTGGGAAGTGTGCACTGGTGAAGGGATGGGTGCTGGAAAACTGTATGACTGAAACCCAAACATGAATATCTTTGTAATTTTATATCTCATGGTGGTATAATAAAAATAAATAAAACGTGTTAAGTATGTAAAAGAAAAACCTGCTGAGAAAGCTTCCTTCTCATTTGGAAAGAATTTATACCCTAACTCCAACCCTGAACTTTGCCACATTCCCTCTGATCTAGAGGTCACGCCATGTCTTGATATTTCTTCTGTGCCTTCAACCTTCCTTAATTTCACCAGTGAAGGCACTGTGAAGATGAGCGCCTAGAAAGGTGATGGGAAGTAACTCAATGCTTTTCACTCACCTATAAAAACCCTGATCCTCCTGGAGAATGCAGAGGAGACCTGGAGGGTGGGAGGAGGCAAGGCAGCATTGACATCATGGGTGTGCCTTGTCAAATGACCAGTAATCCGACTGAGGCTTGGTGGCCTGACCCGCCTCTTTCTTCCTTTTTATTTTTTATGTGAAGTTGTGTTTGAGGTCCCATCCAGAGGCGTTCAGTGGTTATTCATGGCTCTGTGCTCAGAAGTGTATGCTGTGCCCGGGATTGAACTGGGGCAAGCAGAATGCATGGCAAACACCTAAACCTCTGAACTCTTTTCAGCCTCTGACCTTGCATTCTTGCCAACATATTTCAGGCAGGCAACTTCTAGTGGTTGAGGGGTCATCTAATTCTGATCAGAGCTCTAGCCAAGGGTAGCATGCACAAGCATTAGCCAGAGGGAGGAGAGGCAGCAAGGGCTTTCTGGGGTTTGGTCCTGGGGAGTGGGTTCAGCAGATTTCAGCCCTTCTGAGGGAACTGACAGCTAACTTGAATGTGAGTGAGGGAGACTGTCACTGCAGCATACTCGTCTGTGTACACACCCCACACACACACACTCTCTCTCTCTCTCACACACACACTCACTCTCTCTCTCACACACGAGAGAGAGCGAGAAAATCTCAAGGAATTGGCTCATAGAACTATGGAGATAATTTCACTGTCTGTAATCTAGAAAATATTGATGTCGCTGGAATAAGTCCCAGCACAAGGCCAGATGACTAAGATCACAAGAATTTGGGCAGGAAGAGCAAAATCAGCGCCAAAGAAATAGGACAGGGGACCTCGAGCATAGTACAGTGGGTAGGGCCTGGCCTTGCATGTGGCCAACGGGAGTCAATCCCTAACACCACATATGATTCCCTGAGCTTCTTCAGGAGTGATTCCTGAGTACAGAGCCAGGAGTAAGCCCCGAGTATCACGGAGTATGACCCTGCCCCCAAAAGAAAGAGAGAGACAAGTTCACCTTCATTTTACCTTTCTGTTCTATTTTGACCTCAGTGGGTTGGGTATTGCCTGCCCACACTGAGGGGAAGCTGCTGAACTCAGTCCAATTCTCATGCTAATTTCACCTGGAAACACAACCACGACATCCGCAGAAATAATGTTTAACCAAATGTCTCTGCACTTTGTGACCTAGTCAAGTTGACACAGAAACTTAACCCTCCACAAGGTCAAAATAAATTCCGGAATCTAATTACTGCTTGAGGGGCCCCTCACAGAAGCTTTGTGAGGTGTGGATCAGAAATGAGGGAGAGGGGGCCTGAGCGTTAGCACAGCTGGTAGGGTGTTGCTTTGCACGCCACAGTCTGATACTAGGTATCCCATATGGTCCCCTGAGCACTGCCAGGAGTAATTCCTGAGTGCAGAGCCAGGAGAAACCCCTGAGCATTGCTGGGTGTGACGCAAAAAGCAAAAAAAAAAAAAAGAGGGAGAGGCTAGTAAAGAGAAGCCTGGACAGATCAAGAATGGACAAATGCAACATGGGCACAAACATGGTTTGAATTCAGTATAATTGTTAGTGTTTTGTTGTTGCTGTTGTGGTTCCAGCAGAGGGTGGGGAGGTTTGGGCCATGTCTGGCAGTGTTCAGGGTCCACGACTCTGCTTAAGAGCAACCAGGATGGTGCTCAGGGAACCACATGTGCTGGGGATTTGAACCAGGATTGTGGCCACAGCTGCTTGCAAAGCATGTGCCTTACTTTTTATACTATCTCTTCAGCCTTTCAACGTTAATTTTGAAATTTATTAAAAAAATATTTGGGGCCATACCTGGCCGTGCTCAGGGGCCACTTCTGATGGGCTTATGGGGACATGGGCCTTAACTGCTGTACTTTTCCAGCCCCTATAGTAGCCTTTATAGTAATCTGGACAAAACTCTTGATCACTTCACTTGATCACTTGACATTCCGTTATTCGTCAATTTGCTAAAGTGGGCACCAGTAACATTTCCATTTGACCCTATCACGTGCCAATGTAGCCCAATTGCATCTGCTTGCTTCAGGAATACGAAGTGCCTCAAACCGTTCATGAGCTGGAGCAATAGTCCAGCGGGTAGGGCGTTTGCCTTGCACGTGGCCAGCTCATGCCTGCCCGGGTTCGATCCCCGGCATCCCATATGGTCCCCTGAGCACTGCCAGGAGTAATTCCTGAGTGCAGAGCCAGGAGAAACCCCTGAGCATTGCCGGGTGTGACCCAAAAAGCAAAAAAAAAACACATTTATTCAGGGTCTTGATGAAGAAGTCTGACCATCTTGTATGTGGGCAGCCACATGATCTTTTGACATCCCATGGGATCCAATCGGTAATGGCTCTAGTCCAGCGGTTGTCTCCAAATCACATTACATGTCTAGCCCATCTGATTTTCGATGCCTTGCCAAATGAGACAGCGTCCCTGATTTTTGAACAATGTAGCCCAATGGCATCTGGTTGATTCAGGAATATGAAGAGCCTCAAACTGTTCCTTCAGGGTCTTGACAAGGAAGTCTGACCATCTTGTAGGTGGGCGGCCACGTGGTCTTTTGACATCCCGTGGGATCTAGTCGGTAATGGCTTTAGTCCAGGGTCATCTCCAAATCGCATTACATGTCCAGCCCATCTGATTTTCGATGCCTTGGCAAACAAGACAGCATCCCTGATTCTGGAATAGCGATGGAGGTCAGAACTCCGGATTCCTTCTCTCACTTGAGTGAGGTGTGATATTCCAAGCATAGCTCTTTCGATTCTTCTCTGGGAGACCCAAATAGCATTCTCATCCTGCTTTCGTAGGGCCCAGGTCTCTGAGGCGTATGTTAATGCAGGGAGAATGGTGGAGTTGGAAGAGATGTGCCCGGAGTCAGAGGTTCTTTGTCCTTTTAGCTATTTCTTTGATGCTTTTGATGGCATTCCATGCCGCTCTCTTTCTGTGCAGCTCAGGTTTTAGGTCATTCATCATGTTGACTTCTCGACCTAGGTCCACATAAGTGTTGCATTCAGAGATGTTTGTTCTGTTGAGAGTGAATGGGGCCTCTGAAACTAGTTCATTTTCTATGAATATTGTTTTGTTGAGATTCAGCTGTAGACCTATCTTTCCACATTCTTGGTCGAAGTGAGCCAGCATTTGTGCCGCTTGGTTAATGTTTGGTGTTGACATCATTCTAATAAGTACGATGTCATCAGCGAAGCAGAGCTGGTGTAGCTGCCGACCATCTGTCTTCACTCCCATTCCTTCCCATTCTAATTGTCGCATTACGTTCTCAAGGGTGGCAATGAAGAGTTTTGGTGAAATGTTATCACCCTGCCGAACCCCTCTTTTGACATTGATGATCATTTCTTTGTAGAATGGTGAGATCCTGTTGGTGAATCAGTAATACAGCTCATGAAGGATCTTTATGTATTGGGTTTGAACTCCCTGTTTGGCTAGGGCTTCCATGACTGCTTCGGGTCTCAGAATCAAAGGCTTTCTTTAAATCATTGAATGTTAGACAGAGCGGCATCTTGAACTCCTGACAAACTTTGATGAGCTTGGTTACCATGTGGATACGGTTGATTGTGCTGAATCCTTTCAGAAGCCAGCTTGCTCTCATGGTTGTCCATCTAATGTTCTACCAATCCTGTTCAAGATGACTTGAGTGAACAGCTTGTAGATGACAGATAACAGGCAGATGATGCCAATGTCGTGATGTCTCTCTTCTTCTTCTTCTTCTCCTTCTCCTTCTCCTTCTCCTTCTCCTTCTCCTTCTCCTCCTCCTCCTCCCTTCTCCTCGTCCTCCTCCTCTTCCTCCTCCTCCTCTTCCTTCTCCTCCTCCTCTCCCTCCTCCTCCTCTCCTTCCTCTTCCTCCTCCTCCTCCTCCTCCTTCTTCTTCTTCTTTCTTCCTCCTCCTCCTCCTCCTCCTCCTTCTTCTTCATTTTTTTTTGCTTTTTTTGGGTCTCACCCAGCGATTCTCAGGGTTTACTCCTGGCTCTGTACTCAGGAATTACTCCTGGCAGTACTCAGGGGACCATATGGAATGCCGGGATTGAACCCGGGTCAGCTGCATGCAAGGCAAATGCCCTACCCTCTGGACTATTGCTCTGGCCCCCATGTCTCCTTCTTGAACAGTAGAACTGTCCTGCTGGTTTTCCATTGGGAGGGCACCTTGCATTCAGACAGGTAGAGTGTGAAGAGCCAAACCAGTGTATTGATGAGTACTGATGGCAGAATCTTCAGGTATTTGGGTCTGACTTTTTCTGGGCGGGTGCTTCTCGCTTCTTTACCAATGAGATGGCATGTTGGATTTCAGAATGGACAACTTTGGGAATGACATACCCATCCTGCGGAATTTGGTATGTGGGCAGGTGGATATGGCTATCAAAGAGATCCGAGTAGATGTCATGGATAATCTTCTCCATTGCCTTTCTGTAAGATGTGAGAGATCTATCTGGACGTCTGAGGGAAGTCATCTTGGTCTTATAGTTGGCGAAGGACAGGCAGGCGTTGTGAATGCTTTTCCTGGATTCTGCTGCATTGGCTAGTATTTCTGCTCTTCTCTCTTTGAGGTCTTCCTTTACCGCTTCTCTGCACTGCTTTGTGAGCTTGGACATTAACATTTGGTTGCCTGAGGCTTGCGCCTTGCCACGTTGGTGAATAAGCTCAAGTTTTTTTTATACATTTATTTATTTATTTATTTATTGACAATTACAAAAATGTTCATGTTTGGGTTTAAAGCCATACGGTGTTCCAGCACCCATCCCTCCACCAGTGCCCACCTCCCACCACCAATGTCCCCGATAACCTCCCCCTCCCCTAGCCTGCCTCCATGGCAGGTTCTCCGTCTCTTTTCTCTCTTTCTCTTTCTCTCTCTCTCTCTCTCTCTCTTCCCTCTCTTACATTTGTGGGTGTAATATACTTTCAACAATCATTGGTCCACTGTTCCTTTCTCTGTCTTACCTAACCTCTACTTCCACACATTTGTGGTAGTTTTGACCTTTGGCAAGACCTCCTGATCCACATTTCACCTGACTTTGGATATTGGTATCATAATATGTATATATATCTATGTCATGCAAATAAATGCAGTCATTCTATATCTCTCTCTCTCTCTCCTTCTGGCTAATTTCACTCACCATGATCCTCTCCATGTCCATCCATTTATAGGCAAATTTCATAACTTCATTTTTCCTAACAGCTGCATAGTATTCCACTGTGTAGATGTACCAAACAGGCATCCTTTTGTGGCTTTCTCTCTCTCAGTATTCTTCGCACAATCATGGAGGTGCTGAACCAGTCGGTTGTATTCTTCATCATTGTCATTAATGATGGCATCTTTCCATGTTGCCGCAATGGTGTCAAAAAGTTCCCAGTTGGTGGTCATTCTGGGAGTTCTCTTTTTAAATTTTGCAGCCTTTTCTCCCCATTCCGTGAAGTAGAATTTTGCATGAAGGAGATGGTGGTCCGATCTTGTTTGGAATTTTGGGATGACCGCAACATTGGTCAGGCAAAACCGTCGGTTGAATATGATGTGGTCAATTTCATTGTGGAACTGTCCACCAGGAGATTCCCATGTCTAATGTTTCAGTTCAGCCTTCTGGAACTGTGAGTTCCCATGAATGGTCTTGGTGGACATGATGAACTCAGATACTCTCTCACCCTGTTCATTCCATCCTAGGCCATGGCTCCCAATGTGGAGTTCTACAGTAGATCTTGGTCCTATCTTGGCATTAAAATCACCAACTATGATCTTGTAGAAGGTGAGATCTTCTTTATAGAACTCCTCCAGTTCCATGTAGAATTTCTCAATTTCTTCTTCCTTGTATGTGGATGTTGGTACATAGACAACGAAGATAGAAACTGCTGGCAGTGGGACACATCTCTTCAAGTGTAATTGTCCTATCCGGTTTGTTAGGCATTCAAATGAATCAATGTTCACGGCCAGGTTCATGTTGACAAGGACACTGGCACCACCGATGCCTCTTTCGTCGCATGTTCTTCTCCGGTGTCAAAAACTCTACTAAAATGAAAGAATGCAGAAGTGCCTTCTGGGGCTGGGGTTGAGTAGCATCTTAAAGACAGTTCCCTTGCGCAGCAATGAGAATGACGCCCCTCTCCCCAGCACTCCACTCTCTCATCCCCACTGGGCTGTCTTGGGAAGAAGCTTCAGATGAACTTCCTCTTTTACTTCAAAAGATGCTTCCCAGACTTTCCTTTTGGAATCTTAACTCAGGCAAAAAGGCAGCCAAGAAACTGCATCTCCAAACCAGGCAATTAAAATAACTTTTAATCTACCCTGAACTTTGGTATCAAAGTCAGAGAGGAAGAATATCTCCCACATGGCCTAAAGAATGCCCTTCAATCAAATGATGCCTGACAGAGAGAAATTGCAGAAAGAGAGATAGAGACAGAGAGAGAGACAGAGAGAGAGAGAGAGAGAGAGAGAGCTGATCAGTTGACTGGATCAGTTCCAGTGAGCTGGAAAAGAATCTGGCTACCTTCCTCTTGGTTCCCAGCCTTGAATGAAAAAAGTAGCCATCATGGGAATAATAATCCATCACCTGAGTTAACAGGATGGAGGTAGTTTGGGAAGGAGAGAAAGCGCCAGGGCAGAGGCTCTCCAAGCAAATAACTTCCCTTGCAAGCATCTGAATAGTGGCTGAAAAAGGATCTGGGATAACAGAACCCCCTGAAGGGGGCAATGGGAAATGAGTGCTGATGTTTCTCATTAGAGTGGCACAAACAGTGATAACAACTAAGCATTTATAAAATGCATTTCATGCTTGGGATTCCACAGGGCTTTAAAACTGAACAAGCTGCCTTGCACCTCTATGTAGAGAATGAACTGCCATCCAGCATTCAGGGGCCGTGTGCAGGGTTTCTTACAGAGGCTTAGAGCCAGCAGGTTGCAGAGCCAAGTTAGGTCCAGGAAGGTTAAGTGACTGGTCTGAGATCACACAGCCAGGGAGTGGATTTTCTAGGACTAGAGATCAGAGTGTGTTTGCTTTGACTCTTCGCAGTGATTTTATTGTTTCATTTTTTGGGTCACACCCTATGATGCTCAAGGGTTATATCTTTAGGGACTACAAATCAATCATATTTCCTTTGAATATTCAAAGTTTTTTTTTTGCTTTATTTTGTTTTGGGGCCATTGCTTGGCTGGCTCTGCGCTTAAGAACTATTCCTGGGAATGCTTAGTGGGCAATATAGGATGCTGGGATTGAAGCCAGGTAGTACAGCAGATAGGAACACCCTATCTGCTGTACTACCTGGCTTCAATAGGGAACACCCTATCTGCTGTACTATCTGTCTCTCTGGTCCAGCATTAAAATTGTTTTTCAGTTATTTTAATGTTTCTCTGGGAGGAAAATCACTTCATCCCCTTGAAGCTCAGTTTCTTTATCTTGAAGATATCTGTAATAGTGCCTGCAACAGTGGGCTATTGTGAGGTTTAAATGAATGAATGCCACATACACCAAGTGTTCTGTCCATGCTAGTTATCACACTCTATTCTTTCTTTATGCTTCTTTTAAGCATAATGTTGATTAAAATAAAAGCCCAATGGGATGCTTTTGCATTTGTCACTGTTCTATTTTTGAGCCACACCCAGTGCTGGTGGGGTTCTTGGTGTCAGGGTTTTATTCTGTGAGAGGAGTTGGAACAGGGGAGTGAAAGCATTTGGGCGTCTTTTGGAAGGTGTCCTGAAGAATTCTTATTTTTTCACTTTTAAATCAAGCGATGGGTGAAAGGGTATCTTCTGTAAACCTTTGCACACAACACGCAGGCTAAGCTGGTCTGGACGGGAGGAATAGTTCCCAGGAATAGTTCCTAAATGCAGCACAGGTGACACACCTGAAACAAAACAAACGCGACGAGGGAAGGGGTGGTCTCGGGAGTCAGGTCGCTGGTCAGACCTGTCTGGTCTCCCAGTGTTGGGAGACTTCTGCTTACTCTGTTTTACCTCTTCAAAGCTCATAGCTGAGGGCCAGAGAGAGATAGAACAGTGGGTAAGGTCCTGACCTTGTGCACAGCTGACCCCAGGCCGATCATTGATCTTTGGCACAACATAATGGTCCCCCTAAGTACCAGCAGGAGTGATCCCTGAATGCAGAGTTAGGAGTAAGCCATGAGTCCAGGTGGTGTGGTCCCCAAACAAAACAAGTCATTATCTGATATCTCAGATAGTTAGGTGAGAAATGAATCCTTGCACTCTCTATTCAACAAAAGAGGATTGCTACTGTCTCAGGGTAATGCTAGTACTATAACTTTATAATTTGAGGCAGAATTTGTAGCTCTTTTCAACACATACTAGAGTTCAGACTTTAAGGAGCAACATTCTTTTTTGGAGGTGAGAGGGGCAGGTTTGGGCCATGCACAGTGGTGCTCAGTGGCTGTTTTTGTCTCTGTGCTCAGGAGTGAGTCCTGGCGGTGATCTGGGGACAGTATATGGTACAGGGGATTCAACTTGGGCTGCCTCCAAAGTAACCACACACAGGGCAAGTGCCTTATTTCCTGTCTTCTCTTTCCAGCCCAACGATATATTCATCTTTTGTGAAGAAATCTCAACTGCTGATTTTCTTTCCCTTTCTCCCCTTAAAAGTCAGAGAAATAGGGGCTGGAGTGAAAGTACAATGGGTAGGACTTTTGCCTTCCATGCAAACAACCCGGGTTTGATCCCCAGCATCCCATATGGTCCCCCATGTGCTTCCAGGGGTAATTCCTGAGTGAAGAGCTTGGTAACCCCTGCGTATTGCTGGCTATGGCCCCAAACAATAACAATGACAAAGAAAGTTGAATCTCTGACTCATCTGATTCTAAGGAGTTTTGAAGAGAGCCTAAATTTGGTCCCTTTGGTACAGGAAATGCTCTTGCTATGCCTGAGATGACTATTCTGCAGGAGCTTCCAGGGGTAGGGAACCGAGACAAGTTCCCTTAGAGGAACTAGGCATGAATGCTCCTCTGCAGCCTGGTTACTCCGGGACATTAATCAGTCCATAAAAATGGAATTAAGGCAACTCTCAATATGATTCACCTTTAAAATGCAAACACCCTTTTGATGTAGTGAAAGAACAGAACTATTTTCATGGATTTGTGACTACAGATAAGATATAATTATATCTAGGAATTATATATAGGATTGACTTTGGAGGGACATTCAGCTGGGAACATATAAAGTAAGTCTCTAAAAGCTGTATGCAGGAGAGACTGAAGCCAGCCTCAACATAGTCACCTATTTCATTCCTTTTGATCTAAAGAATCTATATTATAATATTAACTATTATAATATTAACTTGAAACTTTACTCTTACTCTGAGTACCCCAAGGAGACAGATGGATCTTTTTGATTTTTATTGAATCACAGTGAAATGCACAGTTACATAGCTGTTCATGATTGGACTTTAGCCATATAGTGTTCCAACACCCATCCCTCTACCCATGTACATTTCCTGACACCTCTGGAAGGACCTCAGAGGTCATTCATAAACAGATTGTTAGCTAACCTGGAAGGACCTCAGAGGTCCCCAACTAAAGGGACAAATTAAGACTGTTGAATTACCCTAAGAAACCATTTTATTCTATTTAAAGGACCAGTCTTTATTCTAAGATTTTTTTCTCCTTATTGTTTTTTGTTTCTTGTTTTTTTGGGGCCATACCAGGTGGTTCTTAGAACTTACTCCTGGCTCTGCACTTAAGGATCACTACTTGCAGGACTCAGGGAACTTAGGGGTGCTGGGGATTGAACCCAGGTTGGTCATGTGCAAGGCAAACGTCCTACCAGCTGTACTATCTCTCCAGTTCCTTTGTCCTTTATTTGGGAATGAAATATTTTCTTTCATTAGATGAGTTTTCAAGGAAGTGTCTCTTTGAGATAAATGAATTGTTTGAGAGAAAAATCTTTCAATTTAATTTTGCCATAAGGGGCCAGAGAGACAGTACAGTGGGTAGGGTGTCTTGCATGTGGCCAACCTGGGTTCAATCCCTGGCATCCCATATGTTTACCTGAGCACTGCCAGAAGTGTGTAGAGCCAAGAGTAACTCCTGAGCATTGCTGGGTGTGACTCAATTTTTTACTGCCGTAAAATCCAGGAGTTTCTGAGCCAGTGGTTTGATGTCATTGCTACTTTGCATTTGAGTTCAAAGGCTGGGCTGCCACTAGGTTGTGAGATTGCTGAGTTTATCTGTGGAAGAGTGGGGTCAGTTCCAGGCTTCTGCCCTCAAGAAGGGTTGTTTTTTTCCTAGCAAGCTGTTCCTCAGAAGTTGCTCTGAGAAGCATTTGTTAGCGGATAAAGGAAATATGCAGTTCTAGTGCTTGGTGGTAAGAACGGTTGTTAGAGTCTTCAAAAGCATCTGTTCTTGTGACAAGGTTCTTGCATGGCCGTGTCAGCAGTGTGGCCTGATTTTAGAGGACGTCATAGCAGTAGTTCACATCTGGAAGTGCATGATTCGAGCACGTCCTCCACCTGTCTGCCATGTCCACGTGAACAGGCCCTGCTGCTTCTGACCGTGGATTCCATCTTTCTCTCTCAAATTAGACACACGCAGAGCAAGTGCTGTGCTACTGAGCCACATCCCCTCACCCTCCACTTCCCTGTTTTTTCTGCTCCTATCAAGTTCCCTAAAACACATTCTCCTAAATCTGTATTGGTGGCTAACAGTTTCCTGCTTTGCACGTGGCCAACCTGGGTTTGATCCCTGGCATCTCATATGGTCCCCTGAGCACTTCCAGGAATAATTCCTGAGTGCAGAGCCAGGAGTAACTCCTGAGCACTACCAGGTGTTACCCAAAAAGAAAAAAAAATCATTCCTGACAGGGCTTGGGAGACCATATGGGATCTTGGGGTATTGAACCCGGTTAGCCATGTATAAGGCAAGCACCTACCCAGTTTGGGGCTGGAGTGCCTAGAGAAACCCTTACAGACACATGGAGAAAGTGCACACTCCTCCAAGTGGTCCCAGATAGGAATAGATTTTTTAAACTTTATGTAAACACCATGATTTACAAATTTATTCACAGAACAGTTGGTTTAGGTATTCACTATTCCAACAACAGTCCCACCATCTATGTCCTTGCCACCGAAGACCCTCGTTCCCATCTACCCAGGAATAGATGCTTTATATTTTCGTCAGCATGCTAGAGAGATAGTACAGCAGGTAAGGCACTTGCCGAGGCACACAGTTGTCCGGGCATCCCATATAACAGCATCCCAAGCACTCTCACAAGTGCTTGTTAGGAGTGCAGAGTTAGGAGTAACCCCTGAGCATCAAAGGCTGTGGCCCAAAAACTTGAAAACATCCTCATTAGTGTGAGAGCAGAATGTCATGAAGAAATTAAGTTACTCAATGGCCTTTGTACTTGCTAATTGTCAGCTTGCAGCATGCATTTCCCTCAAGACAGGCTACTCAGATCACTCGCACTGCCAGGCCAGTAACCTCCCTCCAGTTTATTGCAGATAGAGGCTACTTCCCCATTTCTTTTAAAGGAAGGTTACTGAGAAGACTCATAAAAAGGTCATGAAACCTCTTGTTTATTTACTGCTTTTGAAGATCAAGTTCTCTATTAATAGATGTGGAGCACCAAAAGAGGACAAGTCTCTTGCTCTCCTGGTCACCCAAAGGACTGACAGTTACTGTGTAGTGTGGAGGGAGAGGGTAGTTGCCCTTTAAGTGGAAGTAAGTATGTGTGGGAATAGAATTTAATCCTTTACAGTTACCAAGACTTGGCCACCCCCAACCTCCCACTACCGCCTTTTTTTTTTTTTCTTTTTTTTTTTTTGGTGTAAAGTTGAAACCCTTCAGGAATGATCCAAGATCCAAATACTGTTCTTATCTGTAGTTTCCTTTGGAAGCTGTTCAGCAGTAGATATAGATGTCCAGACGGGGCCAGCCTGTCTTAGGGAGCTATAAATGGGACTTCACTGCTAGTTCCTAACTCACCATACTTCTCTGTATCCCTTTTCTTTATCCAAGTTGAAACATTGTTTTATTCACAAACATGACCTTAAACATTCAAGTTCTTCCAGTTCCAGAACACTACCCCAGCCCACATCTCAAAGAGCCAAGGTCAAGGACACTAATTCAATTTCCATACATTTTGCACTCAACGCACTCTGGGTTTTGACAGTTCTTTACCTTTCCTTAGAGGGGGGTTGTAGCATAGACTAGTTGGAAATGGAAGCATAGATGCATCACACTGCTCCAGGCTAACAGGACTCAGCAGCTGAGATAGTGTTTCACCAAAGCCTGCTTATCAGAGTGGGGGTGCGTCTAATGGAAGTAGTTAGTCTTTGGTATGGGCTTGTACTTAACAGCCTCCAAATGGTGGTTCTTTCTAGTTTTATTAAAGGGTCCGGATCCTTCTCATAAGTTTTCCATTAATGGGATTATAAGTTGATATAATTGTAAATCCAAGAATGCAGAACTGGTATGCGGTAAACATAAACATGTGTTTGGTGTTAGATGTAAACTAGTGTAGCCAAAGTGGGCAAGTGTTGTAAACTTCAAACATGAAACAGATGTAAGGTAATTAGAGGCATGAACGTGTTGACAACAGCAGTGAACTGTAGCAATGAAATGAATTGTTAGTTCAGGCAGGAATCGCTGTGGCCCTGGCGGATTTATCACGTTTCTAGCTGCTGTATGAACTTGATGTTACCCTTCTCTAGGAGAACGAAGGAATTGTTGATTTTTTCCCCCCATTCAGAAGCAGGAAGTACAAGCTTGGAATACTCGCTTTCAAAACATGCACAGGCATTGTCTATCACAAAACTGATTAACCAGAGGGGAATCATATTTCAAATGGTATCTCAGCTCTTCACTAAGCTTAGGAACAAGCTCCTAGACCCCTACAGGGAAAGTCCGTTGGATTGTAGGTCAAGTCCGTATGGTTCCCTTCTTCCAGTCTCATGGGATAGTCTGTTTATTCTGCGTAATATAATAAAATGCCATAACGGCAGAGTTTAAGGAGTGCTTGCAACCTCATAGAAAGGTTTACAGCTGAGTAAGACTGAAGTGAAAGATGCTCTTACTAATGTCCAGAGAGGAAAAAATGTGTGTGGTGTGTGTGTGTGTGTGTGTGTGTGTGTGTGTGTGTGTGTGGAGCTGAAGATCAAGCTCAACACTATATAAGGGTGCTATTGCTGAGATTCATCTGAGGTCCCTCCAGAGAGTGAGATTTGAATTCTTGTTATTCATTCATTTACTCATTCATTCATTCATTCATTCATTCATTCATTCACACCCAGTGGTGCTCAGGGCTTACTCCTGGCTCTGTGCTCAGGGATCACTCCTGGTGGTGCTTGGGGTACCGCATGGGTGACTGGGTTTCGAACCTGGATTGGGTGCCAGCAAGTCAAGTCCTGTCCCGATGTATTGTCATTCCAGCCCCAGAGATGCAATATTAAACAAAGGGTAATGAATTTGTGTGTTGAGGGAAGAGCAAAGGGTTTTCCTTGTTAGGTGTTAGTTGATAAGAAATCTACTTTGTAGATAGTATATTTTTTGGTAATGACCCAGCACTATTATACTATTTGCCTATTGTTATTTACTTTCAGCAGCTAGATAATTTTCTTTCTTTTTGGGGGGAGGGAGGGCAGGATTGGTGCTTAGGAGGTGTAGGAGCCATTTCCCATGATTCTTTGCAGCCTGAAACTGCTGTTTATTGTGAGGACCTGAGGCTGTGATACTGTTACCCGCAGCAGAGCTGATTACTCAGGAGACCACATGGTACCAGGGATGGAACCAGCTTTCACTGCATGCAAGACATGTGCCATAACCCCTGTGCATTCTCTTCAGACCCCAAAGTTCTGAAGAAAGTTATTTTGATTTAGTACAACTAAATAAAGCCAACTCTTCCATTTGGCATCAAGTGTATGCCAAATGGAAGTTTTCAGAATCAGGCATCCTCACCACTGATAAAGAGCTTGAAAATAATTTCATGTAAATGTGGTCTGTATGTCCAGCTCTGAAGGACTCTGAAAGATGGTTGTTTAGTGTTGAAGGTGAAGAAGAGGCTGCATGAGCTAAGGTGGAAGTAAATGATGGATAGTATAGACTTGTTATTGGCTGGATGGAGGCCAAAAACAAGGGAGGCATGAAGTGAGAACCAGCTTTTATTCCAAAGAGCAGCCTCTTTTGGGGTCATCACTAAAGTGGTCCCTATTTCTCTGATAACAGGGATTTGGAGGTTAGGCAGCTGTTAGACCTCCAGCCTCAGACCCTTCATCCCCTTCTTGAGGTGTCCCTTTATTTAACCCCACTAAGTGATTCATGGCCACTGTCCCTTTTTTTAAAGGTAGCTTCCAACTTTAAACCAGAGAAGTCCATCATCTCAGGAATGTTTTCTTCATATTTTTCAATGACTCATATTTGCCAGTGACTCATATAATGGTGCACTTTGCATTTTAACTCATGGGGCCTGTTACTGTTTAGAAAAGCAGGATGCACTGTCCTTAAATGGACATAAATCATATTTGTCCCATCTGACTCCTGAGGTGTTCCATGAGATGGTAAATATGAAAATGTTTGTTAGTATTATGGTCACCGTGTGTTCCTGCTGCTGCTGTCTTTGTTTGAAATGCTTTTCTCTACTCCTCTCTCTACCAGGCCATCTGCTACCAAGCCATCAAAGGCCAATGAAAATGTCCTCTGTTCTGCCAAATGTCTTTTTTATTTGGTTTTGTTTTGGGATCACAGGTGGTGCTCAAGGCTTATGCCTGGCTCTGTGCTCAGGAATCAGTCCTCATGGTGGTCAAAGGCTAATCTCCAACTTCAGGGATAGAACCAAGGGTGGTCACATGTGAGGCAAGATTCTTACCTCTTTACTCTCAGGCCCCACCAAATGTCTTGTCTCAGTGCAGAGTGGTACCTTTTCCTGGACTTCCAGAACTTTCTGTTCTGTTTCTGCCACCAATCACGCTGTATTATCACTTTCCCTTGACCTGGTCTCTTTCGTGTTGGACGATGAGCTCCTTAAGTGCTGGGCTACTTTGTGTCCCCATCTTCTAGTGTCGGCATCGCTGGCCACAGTTGGATGCTTCGCTGAGACACCGAGGGAAAGGCTGAACTAGTCTGAAGGAAGAGTGTAGACGACTCAACTCTGGTAATGACTCACACCTTCATTATTGCTTTCTGCGCTAGAAGATGATCAAGCAACGAGGCTTACCAAGTCATGGTCTGATCCAGGCTATTCGGGCTAAATCTCTTTCCAAGTTTCCTCTAAGCCTGGGAGAGATTCATCTCATATTGTTGTACTTAAGTTAGAAGACATGTATAAGCACTTTGTAAATGGTAAAGCACCAGGCAACTGCAAGGCATCATTCTAAGTGGGCCCTCCTCCTGATTCCATCGGAACTGGCAGAAGTCTAGTATCATGACATAAATGTCTTTGTATTCCTTTCCATGTGGAAAACATATTTGTGCTCAATATATAGGTGTTGAATAGATCTTTTCTTTTACCACTATACTTTTCCTTAAATTAAAATATATTGGGGGCAGAGAGATAGTACAGTGGTTCAGACATATGTGTAGAATCTGATTTGATCCCCAGCACCTGCATATGGTTCCCTGAGCATTTCTGGGTATGACCACAAAATCCACAATTCATCATTACATTTTGTTTTTTACCACCCACTCAATAGCTTGGGTTCCAAGAATTAAACCCAGGCTCTTGTTCTAAGTTGCTACCTTCTGGATCCTTGTAATGGGGAGACTGCAAACAAACAGCAGAACAGTTCTGACCGCCTTAGTGCATGTGGCCACCAGGGTGGGGACTCTTGGCTGCGTGTGTGCCAGGCAGGTGTCCACAGTGATGGAATCATCTTTAGGTCCTGCTTCCTTACCTAGCCACCAGGACTTAGAAGAGCAGCTCCAAAGGTGTCTTGGCCAATCCCAGGCCCCTTTCTGTATTTTCCTGTTTGTCAATCAAAAGATTAATAGAATTTCACATGGGAGCAGAACTGTGGGTACAACCTTTGTTAACTGTTGGTAGCTGGGAAGTCATTGGCCACGTTTAAGTCTGACTGTAGAACTTCCCTCATCCCAGGGTCTTCAAATACCTTCCCTCCTGGCAACCTGGAAGCAGGTGGGCTGCCTGTTTCAAGGGAGACACCTACACTAGTGACTCTCAGCACAGTGACCCTGTGACAAGTGCTCAGGGGAAAATTCATTTGGTCTTTAATTGCATTATGAGAAGTAGATGAGAATCATACCTGAGGTACTTACAACTAGTACTTGTTGCTGTTTTTGTGTTTTCTACACACGGGAATGGGGTGAACTGTGTGTGCATATGTATGTGAGTGCATGTGTGTGGATATATGTGTGTGTTTGTACACGTGTGTGTGTGTGTGTGTGTGTGTGTGTGTGTGTGTGTGTGTGTGAGACTCTGGGGCAGGGCTGTCATTGTCATCTAGTGGCAGTTTCCTGGGAAGCAGCATCTCCCTTATAATTTACCATTTGGCTGCTGAGCTGAGGGCGACTTTGAAAGACACCCAGGTGACAGTGGGGTGCCTTTGGTCCCAGACTGTGGAATTACCCTGAGTCAAGAGCTAAATGGCCTCTCACATCTACTCATTTTCGTTTAAATTACATGTGATTAGGGATATAATTACCACTCCTTACTCTTCCCCCCAAAAAAGCACTATTTTTTCTCTGCTGGTATAGTGCTTTGACTAGGAGGAGTATACTGAGGTTGTGCTGGTGTGTTGTTGTTGTTGTTGTTGTTGTTGTGTGTGTGTGTGTGCGCACACACACATGGTGTTTGGGGAGCTGATGAAGTGCACAGAAGAGAAACCAGGAGGTAGGTAAGGCAGCATCCAGTCCCCTTCCGTGGCACCAACGAAGGTTGGAAGTTCAAAAGCAAAATCCAGGGGCAGGAGTGATAATTAGAAAATATATGGATAATGCTTTGATTATTGAAATCATTCCTGCCCAAGACTCCCCAAGAGCTGGTCATGCTCCGCGTAACTGACATTAGAATTGCAAAGCCCAGCTGTGGATCTTTTTTATTTTTGCGTTGTCTATCCCTCTAATTACAGTCCAAATGATAAAAAAAAAAAAGAGGGGGGAAGAACAGATGAGCGCAAATTGCTGTGTTTAAAGGAAGCAGGGGGTGTCTGTTTGCTGGGGCTCTCTCTGTAATGAGAGACCCGGCTGGGAGCTGTTTAGACAAACTCCTAAACCGGACTCGGCGCTCCGGAGCCATCGAGGCTCCCAAATGCCAGGGTTGGCGGGGAGGAAGCTCAGGCTGTGTTTTGAATTAACGGGTTCAGGCACATTTTGAGTCCAAGTGGGAGACTATTTTAGAAGCCTTCCCAGGCCGGCTGGCCCTGATGTGGCAAACTCAGCCTCCAGCAGGCGATCTCGAAATAGAAGAGTCTCAGCGGCTGAGGGCACACTTGGGCGGTCAGGGGCTCCCCAGAGCCAGATCCCTCTCTCCCCACACCCCCAGGCTTTTGTGATAACTGTGACTGCCAGAGGGTGTCCCAGAGGGCTCTCCCTCCCTCCCAGGTGGCTGCATTGATTTCTTAAACAAACCAAGTCCAAAGCAATCCTTGCACACCCCAACCCATACCACCACCTGCTTTGACCCAGACCCAAACTCTTCTGAATTAAAAGACCAGGGGATTTTTTTTAGGGCCTGGAAGCGAAGTGTTACAAAATTCAAATTTCTTGAATTAAAAAATTATTGAAAAATAATCCAGCTTTTTTTTTTTTTTTGGGGGGTGTTATTTTTGTTTTCGTAATTTGGGACATGGGGGCATACCCGGCAGTGCTTACTCCTAGCTCTGGGCTCAGGGCTCACTCCTGGCCGCCTCGGGGCCTTGTAGGGGGCCGCCCTGTACTATCTCTCCAGCTCCCAATGTTTTTGCTTTGTCGGTTGGTTGTTTTTGATGACCCATGCATGGATGGGTTCCTTATTTTAAAAAATTTTGAATATTTCTAACTCGCACTGGTGGAGGGTGAGGGGTGGGGAAGGAATTCCAGATGAAGTCCATCCATACAAGCTGGCCACTAAATTAATTTTCCAAGTTGATGAACTTGGCTGCATTTCTACAAGTTTAGGTTTCCTTTTGATGCTTAAAGAATGAATTTTCCGCTATGTAAACCATATCCATGTGTTATTTATCTACTTATTAGACTGTAAGGCCTACCAACATTGAAATGTTTTCATTTACTTGTTTTGGTTTACAGGCCACACCCTGCAGCACTCCTGGATCTGTGCTCAAGGGTGACTCCTTGGCAGTGCTCAGGTGACCGTATCCAGTGCTGGGGATCAAAGCTGGTTCCAGTTCCACTGCATGCAAGGTGAGTGAGTGCCTTCACCCATGCACCAGCTAGCTCTCCTGCCCCAACCTAGCAAATGTATAATCCAAATGAGTCTTGTGTTCTCTGCAATGAAATCCCTATGGAAATTCATGTACATCTTTAACTTCGAGGAGGTAAGACATAAATTCTTTCTTTTGTCCCTGTATGAAACAATGCTTTGTGTAAGTTATGTGGTATCAGTCTTTGCAAAGGCAATTTTTAACATAGTCTCTTCCTCCTTTCTTTAATTTTCTCATAAAACTTATAAGCACTTACACTTCATGTGCTTACTTTCAGTTTATGGATGGTCACGATTGAGTGCTTGGCTCGACTTCAGTTGTGCTGTGGAAATGAGGTTCAAGCTACCTGCTAAGTGCAATTACTTTTTTGAGGTGGGTGTGAGTCCCCTGGTTTTGCACTCACAGATTACTCCTGGCAGGGGCTTGGAGGGTCCAGGTATCAAACCCAGGACACCAATTGCAAGGAAGCTCCATACCCACTGTATTGTCTCTCTGTCGCCAACATAATATATGCTTTTTATATGTATCATAATTTATAATATTTTATTTATTTTTTTTTTGCCTTTTGGGGCCACACCTAGCAATGCTCAGGAGTTACTCCTGACTCTGCACTCATGAATTACTCTTGGCAGTGCTTGGGGGACCATATGAAATGTCGAGGATTGAATCGGTCGGCTGCATGCAAGGCGAATACCTTCCCTGCTGGACTATTGCTCCAGCCCCCCATTTTAATATCAATTTTTTTGGTCCCACTGTTCCTATGCCCTTCTAATCCCCTCAACCCTCTGCTCCCAGCAGACTCAGTGTTGCAGACTCTATAGGCAGAGTCAGGACTGTGGTCTTTGTCTATTCCCATATTTGGTTTCTTTAAACTCTGCATATGAATAAGATCTGCATATGGTGTTTGTCCCCTAATTCCATCCAAACTGCAGTGAAAAGCAAGACTTCATTTTTCTTATAGCTGGTAGGATTTCATTTGTTTTTTTTTTCTTTTTTTTGTTTTCTTGGGGTTTTTTTGGTTTGTCTATTTTTTTTTCTTTTTTTTTGGTCACACCCGGCAATTCTCAGGGGCTACTCCTGGCTCTGCACTCAGGAATTACTCCTGGCGGTGCTCAGAGGACCATATGGGATGCCGGGATCGAACCCATGTCGGCACAGGCCAGCCATGTGCAAGACAAACGCCCCAGGGGCTATGCCCGCAGAGGCATATATTCTTACACCCTTGCCTTAACTGCTGTACAATCTTGCCAGCTCATCGTACATATATTACAATTTCTGTATTCATTAATCTGGTTTGGGGTCTTTTGGTTCTTTCAATCTTGGTGGTAGTAAATAGGACTGCAGTAAACTTAGATTTGCATTTATCTTTTTGAATTCATGTTTTGTGCTTTCAGGATAGAGCCTAAGGAGTGGAATTGCTGGGTCATTTGTAAGTTCCATTTTTGAATTTTTTTTTTGCTTTTTGGGTCACACCTGGCGATGCTCAGGGGTTACTTGTGGCTCTTTGCTCAGGAATTACTCCTGGCAGTGCTGGGGACCATATGGAATGCCAAGGATCGAACCGGGTCGGCCGCTCACAAGACAAACGCCCTACCCGCTGTGCTATCGCTCCGGCCCCCATTTTTTATTTTTTCTGAGGAGTCTCCATACCATTTTTTATAGATGCTGAACCAGGTAACAGTCCAAGTTACAGTGAACGAGTCTTCCTTTCTACCACAATCTCACTAGCACTAGTTGTTTCTGGGCATTTGCTAGTATGCGTCTCTGACAGTTGTGAGCTGATATTTCATTGTTGTTTTGATTTTGATGGCAGTCCTTTGTTTGGTTTTGGGGGTCACTTACCTGGTGGTTTTCAATTGTTACTCCTGGCTCTATGCTTAGGAATTACTCCTGGCAATGTTCAGGGGACCATATGGGATGCTGGGGATCAAACCCAGGTTGGCTCATGCAAGGCAAGCACCCTATCTGCTGTTCTGTGGCTTAGGCCCCAGATAGCATTTACTTTTATGCTTATTTCCTCTCACCTATATTGCAAGGGAGGCCCCTGTTTGGGACCTGTCTGGTTATGGCTGAAACATTGGTCTGTCTATTATGCTATTGTATAGAGTTGCAGTTTTTCACAAAGTAAGTTTTGTCAGCAGACTGACAGTCTCTCAAAGACTAGACTCAGACTCTATGCAAGGAAGAATTTAGTGACTCTGCAGATTAGGTCATTAAATATTCACCAGAGGAGAAAAGGAAGCATGTGAGGTAGTAGATAGAATTATCTACTAAAAGTAGGCAGAGATCAAATTGTTACATTTTTGTAAAATACCAGAGTATTCAGAGAGAAAGTACAAGAATTTAGGTACTTGCCTTGCACATGGTTGAACCAAGTTCCATCTCTGGATCTACATATGGTCCTCCAAGGAGTGATTGCTGGGAGTGATCCCCTGAATCCAGAGCCAGGAATTAGCCCTGAGCACCACTGAGTGTGGTACTGAACAAACAAACAAAATTTTGAAAAAATTAGGGTAAAAGTGCCTTCAAGAGCATCGAAGAAATAGCTAAAAGGACAAAGAACCTCTGGCTCCGGGCACATCTCTTTAACTCCACTGTTCTCCCTGCATTAACATAAGCCTCAGAGACCTGGGCCCTACGAAAGCAGGATGAGACCGCTATTCGGGTGTCCCAAAGAGGTATCAAAAGAGCTGTACTTGGAGTATTACTCCTCACTCAAGTGAAAGAAGGAATCCGTAGTTCCAACCTCTGTCGATGTTTCAGAGTGAGGGATACTGTCTCGTTTGCCAAGGCATCAAAAATCAGATGGGCTGGACATGTAATGCCATTTGGAGATGACCGCTGGACTAGAGCCGTTACTGACGGGATCCCATGAGATGTCAAAAGATCATGTGGCCGCCCACTTACAAGATGGTCAGACTTCTTCGTCAAGACACTGAGCGAACGGTTTGAGGCTCTTTATATTCCTGAAGCAAGCAAATGCCATTAGGCTACACTGGCATGTGATAGGGTCAAATGGAAATGTTACTGGCGCCCGCTCAAGCAAATCGATGAATAACGGGATGTCAAGTGATCAAGGATAAAAGTAATTAAGATGATTTTGACTTAGTTTTTTTTTTTTTTTTTTTTGCTTTTGGGTCACACACCTGGCAATGCTCAGGGGTTACTCCTGGTTCTGCACTCAGGAATTACTCCTGGCGGTGCTCAGGGGACCATATGGGATGCCGGGTATCGAACCCAGGTCGGCTGTGTGCAAGGCAAATTCTCTACCTGCTGTGCTATCGCTCTGACCCCAGATATTTAATTTTAAGACAGCATAATGCTTTTTATCTCCTCCTTAACTTCTTTCCACACCAAATGAACAACAACAATAGTTCTTTAAGTGATGATTGGAAGTAAACAAACTGAGAGATTGATTTAGAAGTATTAGATTTGGGACATTTGAGAATCTGACAAAATGTATCTGTCAAATGACTTCGTGATCAACTTTAAGCTGGAACCTATGTGGGAAAGCAGAAAGATTTCTTTTTCATGTTACATAGGGTTAAATTTCTGTCACTTGGTGAACTGTCTTTCTTCATGTGACAACTGCTTTTATCCTAACTGGAATATTTTAGAGGGCCAAATGGATCCTTTCCTCATTCCTTCTAATACACTCTCGAGACCATTCCTCTCCCTCCATAAAGACCACTTAGAAGACTTACACAACAAAGAACACTTAAGTAACTTAAATTGAACCATCTTAGAAGACTTTGCTCTAAGAAATCTGGACTTTTTACCTAAAGGAATATAATATATTATGGTAAAAAAATGGGCTCTGGACTGAAGATATAGCTTTGTAATAGAGCACATACCTTGTACTTGTGAGTCTCTGGGTTTCACTCTCCAGCAACACACACACACACACACACACACACACACACAGAGGTAAATCCATCCTAAAAGCAGTTCAGCAACTGGGAGATGCTTGGGGGTTAAAGCATCAGTCTTATGAGCAAGAGACTCTGATTTTGATCGATGGCACCACAATCCTGGCTGGTTTTATTATCTGTGATCCCTGGTGCTGCAAGTGATTTCTGGTCACACTACAGCCAGGGATTTGTGATCACCACCACCAGTGTGTGACACATGGTGAGCGTGTGTGCAATCAACACAAAAAAGGGTGCAAACCTACAGCAAGCACCACAACCTCTGTGTGTGTGTGTGTGTGTGTGAGAGAGAGAGAGAGAGAGAGAGAGAGAGAGAGAGGCCTCTAGTCATTACAGCAGTATCAAGAGAAGAAAAGGGAAGAATGAAGTGAGTTCAAAAAAAATAGAGCTGTTCTGAAGAAATGTTTGTGGACTGTGATTTGTTCATTTGCAGGATTTGGGCAATAAAGTAAAGAAAAGCGGCACTGAGGCTGCCTAGGGGGGAAAACGGGCATCGGGGGTAATTGTTGCAGGGGCGATTCTATAGGAAATGGTTTTCCATGCGTTCATACTGAAGTTGGAGTTGGGGGGACAATTTCAGTTCCCCGCAACGTATTAATATGAAGATATTTGGAAACCTTTACTACAAAACACGATTTCTGAAATAATGAAACAATAAACAAGAATCTGGTATTAATACTCCGTGGGTTTTAAATTTTATGCCATTAAAAGATGTAAGGATTAGTAATTTCATGTATCCTACAAAGTAGAACATGCCTTAGGACACACGGCTAAATGATTCATGTGGGGCTCCGGCATCTGACATGAAACACTCGGGCATACAGATTGAGTCCCTGGTGTTCTATTACGATAATACCTCATTAATTCAAACCTCACAAAGCCTGCGTTGGGGATGAATCAGGTTGGAAAGACGCGGGCTCAAGCTGACGTTTGCATATTTGAAAGCCTTTGCTGAGAAAGCAAAAGAACTGCCCACAGTTTAGGGAAGGACGATCAAAGAGAACATAGGGGGTTGAGATGCACCAGATACAGGAAGACCCTGGGGAGGGGAGCTGTCATTTATGGGACCTCCATAGTACACCAGGTTAGCTGTGGGCTTTGGCTCCACTTTGTTAACCTTTTGGATGCTGGGGACAGGATGTGAAAACTGCCTTGTAAACTCTCTTCTCTCCAGAGTGCCTGGATTAACAAAGGGTTTTCTCTACCTGTTCATTTTTCTTTTAGCTTTTGTTCGGTTGGGCTACATAGGGTGCTCAGGGGTTACCCCTCTCTCAATGTTCAGGGTAAGCGTTACTGAAAGCTCAGTGCTGGGGTGTTTCCCCTGGAGTTCAGAGCATGCCGTGCTGGGCATCGAAGCTGGGGCTCCCACAAGCAAAGCGTGAACTCCAGCCCTTTGAGTTAACTCCCTGGCCTTAACTTTGACTTTGATTAAAAGTCACAACTGGAATAAAACAATGTCAAGAGCTCTTTGGATAAAGACAGTGAAGGAAAAGTGTTCTGTAGTTTTGCTTGGCAGAATCAAAGGTTTTCTTTCCCGAAACAGACCCACCACATCTGTTAGAGAAACTTCAGGCCCAGAGCGTCGACTTGTCTGCAGTAGAATTCGCAAGATCCTCTTTCTCCAAGAGCACTTGCCTTTGCAAATGCTTCTCTGATGGAGGATTGCTGGAGGGTGATGGAATGCAACTGGAACGTTTTGAATTGAGTATGTTGGCGCATTTATTCATCCGCCAGCCAGAAGTTTCTCTGAGCTGACCAGAGGAAGGGAAAAGGAGTAGCTGTCTCCTGCCGACCCACTGCCAGCATCTAATGAGATGCTGATCTGGTGATCTCACGTGATCTGGTGGTCTGTCTCTGTGTGTTTGCCTCATCTTCCCAGAGGTATTTGTCAGAGTCTCAGTGCTTCTTCTCAAGAAATGAACACTGTATGACCGAAACCCAAACATGAACATCTTTGTAATTGTATATAGCACGGTGGTATAATAAAATATTTTTTTAAAAAAAGGAAAGAAATGTAAGCTCTTAGTGAAAAGCTGTGCAGAAATACCCACAAGTCTCTGTGCTTTCTGCTGGGGATTGACGTTACCTGAAGAAACTCAGTGGCTTGTGGAAGAGCAGAGTGACCCACAGAGAAGCCAGAAGCTTGGGTTCCAGCAACGCTTCTGACATTCCTCGCCTGTTTCTTTCTCCTCTAACTGTGTAAACGAGACTCTAATGCTCTTCAAGGAATGGGTGGCCGTTTTTCTGCTTTTTTTGCAATGGCTGGATTTCATAAGGGAAACACCCTGTCTTGTCATCCACCCCCAAGGACCTTTCCAGTGAGTTGATTGTGCAAATTCCTGCTCTCCTAGAGAAAGAAATGCTTCTGCAAAAAATAAAAAAAAAAAAAACATAAACGAAAAAAAGGTGATAGGATTAAGTAACATTAACACGCTACCGTCCGAATGCAAGGTGCCCTCCCAATGGAAAACCAGCAGGACAGTTCTACTGTTCAGAAGGGACATCAGGGAGCTCTGTGTTGTCTGTCATCACAAGTGTTAGAGTCATCGAACAGGAAGCAGAAAAATGAAGGTAAGAAGCAGGTTCGAAAGGATTCAGCACAACGACCATATCACAAGTAACAAGCTCAGAGGTTTGTAGAGTACAAGATGCCGCCACATGATTTACAGAAAGCCTTTGATTTGGGAAACTGAAGAGTCACGAAGCCTAGTCAAACAGGGTGTTCAAACCCAATAATCAAGATGTGAGCTGTATTATGGATTACCAGGATCTCACCATTCAAAAGAAGTGATCAGATGTAAAGAGGGGTCGACAGGGTGATACCATCTACCAAAACTCTTCAGTGCCACCCCGAGAACATATGAGACAATAGAGGGAAGGAATGGGAGTGAAGATAGATGGTGGACCACCGGTGATGACATCGTTCTAATAACACCAAAGGCACAAAGGGCGATTTGACGAGAATGTGGAAAGTAGGTCTACAGCTGAATTGAAGAAAACTATGTTCATGAGAAATGAACTAGTTCCAGAGGCCCCATTCTCTCAAGGAACAAACATCTCTGAATGCAGCAGTTACGTGTACCTAGGTCGAGAAGTCAACATGATGAATGACCTAAAACCTGAGCTGCGCAGGGGAAGAGCGGTAATGCCTTCAAAGGCATCGAAGAAACAGCTACCAAGGACAAAGAACCTCCGGTCCGGGCACATCTCGACTCCACCCTCTAACATACCCTCAGGAGGGCCCTGAAAGAGGATGAGAATGCTATCGGGTCTCCCAGAGAGGCATCGAAGAGCTATCTTGGAATATCACGCTCATCAAGTGAGAGAAGGAACGGAGTTCGACTCCGTCGTATTCCAGAATCAGGGGCGCTGGCCAAGGATCGAAAATCAGATGGGCTGACAATGCGATTGAGACAACCGCTGACTAGAGCCGTGGATCCCAGGGATGTCAAAGATCACGGGCGCCACCTAAAGATGGTCAGACTTCTTGTTAAGACCCTGAAGGAAGGTGAGGCTCTTCATATTCTGAATCAACCAGATGCCATTGGGCTACAACGGATAGGGTCAATGAAATGTTACGCCGCCGGCAAATCGATGAGTACGGATTCAAGTGATCAAGTGATCATTAATATTATTTTTTTCTAGGCCAACAGGATTGCCCAAAAGACTAGCGATAACAAGGATTTATGCATGTGGGATGCCTCTACAGAAAATAACGGCTCAAACAATCTGTGTGTATGGAAAATAAAGGGGGACTATATTATTTAAGCAAGAGCCAAAATGATAGAAGGAATTAATAGAGCACGTTGTAGCTGATGGGATTTGCTCCTCTTTCCAAAACTCCCAGCCTCACCCTCCCCATCTGTGAGGACTCCTAGGCGGATATCCGCAGTTCACTTTTCTGGATGAGAATACTGGTTGAGAAATAGTGACTCAGCTTTTGGGTAGGAGAACTGGGCTTAAAACCTAGATCCTAATCCTGACTTCAGCATTATTCTATAACATTATGTTAGAATGGGTTGCTGTGTCTTTATGTGTTTCTTGTTAAGACTTCCAAATTTAAACTTGTATCATAGAATGAAGCCCAAAATGACACTTTTCCCAGGAACTTCTCCCTTAAAGATATCTCTGGAATGTTTCTGGCTTCAACAAAGAACATCTTAAATGTGGGTGCATTTGAAAACAAAAACAAAAATAAAGGGAAAGCCAAGGCTGGAGGGAGGGTCAGGTAGTAACTCTGGGGTCTAGGGTAGAGGTGGATTGAGGAATGTGCCTGGGCTCATGGGGCGTGGGGACTTCAGTAGGACAACCTATGTTGGGGTTCCCTCCTCAGAAGTGAGGGAGGGTCTGAGGCTTGCAAGAGCATGAGGACATCTAAGAATGTGGGTTTTGATTCAAAAATTGAAACTTTTCCTTACATTCTGACTCACAGAGGATTAGAAAATAGTGGATGGATTAGATGAAAATGCTTCAGTTAAGAATTTAATCCTGTTAGGCAACAGTAAGTCACTTTTCTTACAGGCTCTCTTGCCAAAAAAAAAAAAGAGAGAAGAAAAAAACAACAACAGTGCAACCCAAGTTTTCGAGATAATTGTTTCTGAAGCGCTGCTGGCCTAAGGCCTCTTGAATGCTGCATTTCTTCCAGTTTTAAGACTTTCGCTGGGGACTGGGTGGGTCATCTGGGTGTCTGTATTGATGAGGAGGAATTTGGGAGAGATGTAAGAGGGAGTGAGGGATTCTGACTCTCATATCTGATGTCAGAGTTCAATTATGCAGGGAAATAAGACAGAAAATGAAACCAAATGGTTAAACTGATTTCTTCTTTGCAGACTTGAAATCTGTTTCAAAGACTCTTGCAGTTCCCTTTTTCTATTGTTACATGATTCTTCTTAAAGGGTAAGGAATTGACTTGAGATCTGTTTTGTTTTATCCTTTCAGTTGTATGCTGAATTCTCCTTTGTGGAAAAGTGTGTGTGTGTGTGTGTGTGTGTGTGTGTGTGTGTGTGTGTGTGTGGGGGGAGCATGCTTGAAACTTTGGAAGGCAAAATAATTATTGGCATGAAAGAGTCAGAAGTACCTGTATTATTTCAATACCAGAAATTAAATAAAAATTGTTATCATGTGGATACAACATTTGTCTAAACAAATATATAGGGTCCTCTACAGCAAAAAGTCTGAAGATTGATTTTTAGGAAAACAAATCAAAAAGAATCCATCCAACTTTATATCCAAGGAAATGCTGGAGCCCTGTGCTTGAATCCTTGTTATCTATGGAGTGTAATGTTCTATTCTCCCAGTTGCACCAAATCTTATGTATGATACATTTCTCAAGCAATTGGGAATCTAGCTGCAGAAACAAGACAAATGAGTCTGAAAATAGTGCATAAAAATTGTATTTCGCAACAGGAAACAAAGAGAGTTCAAGGTAATAACCAGTGAACCATGCCACAGTACATTTGTTTTTTTGTCATTGTCCTAGATTATTGAACAAAGATTATGAGAGGTTTTCTCTTGGATCTACAAACCTGGGTACATGTATTATGATCATCATTTGCTCCAGGCAGTGATGAATTTTATATGTCAACTTGATTAGGTAAGGAAAGACCAGAGAGCTGTAATGCCATCATTTCTGGGTGTTTCTGTGAGTGTTGAAGAGGCTAGTATTTAAATGGGCAGATGGATGAAAAATATTTGCTCTTATGGTGCGGGTAGGCATCTTCTTTGAGAACCAAAAACACATCAGAAAGTTAGAGCAAGGGCAAATTTGTTCTTGGTTCTGGAAGCGTCATTCATCTCCATCTGCTTTCCCCATAGACATCAGTGCTATGGGGTTTTCAGTTCTTTGGACTTAGTCTTGAACAATTCCTGAATTTCCTGTTTCGAATAGCAGATCATGGGAGTTCTTAGTTATATCATCAAGTAAGCCTGCTCCATAGTAAACTTCTTTCTATACCTCTTTATCAATGTCCTATTGGTTCTGTTTCTCTGGAAAACCTTAATATACTCAGTTAACAGAGGTATTATACAGGTGTGATATGAGCTGGGATACAGGGAAGAAATCTATAATGGTGTTAAACCATGATGTGGAAGGGACTAATAATTACTGAGTGATTTTTCCCAGCTAAACGTTAACATGATAAATGAAGACTATGCACAAATTATGATTAAATATCATTTCCCATTTGTTTACAAGTCTGGATCCTTATCTGCTCAAATTAGCAAGAAATTCAGTGTTTGCATCACTAGTCATTAAGAAAATTTTCTTGCATTCCCACCGAGGCAAGATGACTGGGAATCCCAATCCAATATTCCCATGGGTACTGTCATAGTGGACAAGCTCCTTGGTCGTATTTGCCTATTGCCTATTGACTAAATCTCCCTGAGAATGGGACATTTTACAATCACTGGTGTAGAGATTGATTGTTCCTGAGGCTGGTGGCACCCAACATGGTACCATTGCTAGTGTTGCTCTGGGTGTTGCTCCTGCATCTAGAAAGTTCTCAGAGCACCTAGAATCTTTGGGCTTCTCCTACAAAGTGAGTAGGAATGGTCTTTTCTGAATTACCTTCAATTAATTGAGGAAGAGAGTAAGGAGAAAACTCAGAGGCAGATTACTTGGATGCCCAAAATAGAACTCAGACACTCATCTCAATTTAATGTGACTCTTGGCATTCCTTCCTTCCATCCACTCATCCATACATCCACCCATCCGCCTGTCCTTCCATCCATCCATTCATTATCTATTTATTTGTCCATCATTTTTTTTAATTTACCAGGCACCTCAAATGTACCAGAAATAATTCTAGACTCTGGAGGGGTTGGGGGAAGGAAACAGAGAACAAGACAGACCTACTGTTTTCTTTAAGGAAGGAGGTAGAAGACAAGTGGTAAGATAAATGTCATGTCTAAGTGTTTGGAAGAAAAACAGACAGGGAAGACTGTGAAATAGACAGCAAGATTGTAGACTAAGTATGTGTGTGTGTGGAGAGGCATGCTTCGTTCTCTGAAGCAGATGCTCAAGAAAGGTGTCACTGATAAACTGACACTGAGGAAATAGTTCCAGACAGGACTAACAAGAGCAAAGAATAGCACATATCTACAGAATGGGAGTGTGAAAAGATACTGATATTCACAGCTCCATGACTAGGGAAGAGTAGGCCATACAGTTGCTCTGTGCAGTGTAGTGTGTATGTGTGTGCGCGCACGTGTGTGTGTGTGTGTTTATGCATGGTAGAAGATGAAGAAGAAAGACAAGGAGGAGTGGAAAGAAGAGGAGAATATTACTTTTGGCCCTGCAAGCTTTGTAGAGACTCAGAGTACTGAGTGAGATGGGAAAACACTGGAAGATTCTCATCAAAAGAATGACATGAGTGGAGGAATGATGTGCTGAGAATAAACTTCAGAGGGGAGAGGGAGAGGGATTGGTTAGTATAATGACAGTATAATGATTACTCAGATGAACTATGAAGAGTTGGACTTGCCGGATGAGGTTGAAATGGTGAGACCTCGCTGGAATCCTGTTAAAGTGGAGGGACTGAGGAGAACTCTAGAATGTCTGCATGCTTTGCACATGGGAATGCTAAGCATGGTCCCTGATGGCACACTGTCTCCTAAACACCACCAGCAGTGGTTCCCAAGAACTGTTGGATGTGCTCTACACATACTGAGGCTCCAAAAACAACAAAGTGAGAGAAAGAGGGTAGAGAGGAAGCTGACCCCCAAGAAGTGATTTCCCTGACAAAACTATTTTCCATTAGTGACCCCAGTGGTGGCAGCCTGGTCAGAAACAGAATAGACACAAGACCATTTCTTTCCTTACTATTGGCTACTGACCTTCCAAGGGAGTTAAGACAGGCTGGAACTCTAGCTTTACAGCTATGCTCTCTCTGTCTCTGTCTCTGTCTCTGTCTCTGTCTCTCATTCTGGGGCCATATCTAGCTCTCTGCTGGGAGGTCATTTCTGGTGGTGCTCAGGAGATCATTTGAATTTCCAGCAATTAAGCGGGGGTTGACTGCATAAAAGACAAGTGCTTTAACCCCTGTATATTCAGGACACACAACTCTTCTTTCTTGTAATTTAACTTTTGACTTTGTAGTGACTTTATACATCAGATATATAGATAAAAGGTGTTTATCCTGTGATATATTTCCTATGTTACAGGAAAAACAATTCCTATTTTTTTATATATTGACTCATTCTATAATTTTTCTTTGAAGTTGCTTTCTTTTAAAATCTTTACCAATTTATTTGCTTGTTTTTTAAAAATAAGAGACAAAAAATAAAATATTATCTATATAATATATATACATACATATGTATGTTTTGGGGGCTTCATATAGTGATCCTAAGGGGTAACTTCTGGCTCTACATTCAGGAATCACTCCTGGCGGTGTCCAGGAGATCATATGGAATGCCGGGGATTAAACTCCAGTCTGCCGCATGCAAGGCAGACACCTCACCCACTGTACTATCACTCTGCCCCCTTATTTTGCTTGTTTTTCTCTGACTTGGAAACTTTATTTTAATTTTTCTTCTATTTAAGACTGTGCTTCTCACAGAGTTCTACTTTGGGTGTGCTTTCTAGTTTTCCCTGGCTTCACTAAATACTCTTAGATTCACTTACCTGCTCTCTTTTCTGCCCATTTTCCTGTCACCAATGTGTCTGGGTGAGGTTTTTTTTTGAGAGCGATGGACCCAATGAGAAAGCTCATCCTTCTTTCTCAGCCCTGAAGCTAGAGATAAAGTCTACAAAGGGAAGGCACTTGCCCTGCATGTGACTGACCACCCACGTTGATTCCCAGCACTATATGTGGCTCCACCCAAATACCATCAGGAGTGACTCCATGATCATATCAGTGTATAATTCCACCCCCAAACAATTATTTATTTATGTTTTAATTATTATTATTTTTTCTAAAGGAAAGGAGCAGACCTTTCTACATAATCTCTGAATTTCTATGAAGAATTCATGGGGGTCTTCATCTATTCTCTAGGACAACCAGGTTATAGTTGATACTTTCACACCCATCAGGTATATTTTAATGCTTTTGAATTGCAAAGGGAAGAGATCCATTTTCCTTCAAGAGCTCTCCCTATTTCTATGTGGCAGTTAGGCAAATGGGCAGAAGAATCCAACCAACTCCACCAAGTGGCACTCAGGGATCAAATCCCAATGAATTGGGAAGTGTTACTCTCACCCCTATCCCATACCTATTAATCTTCTTGCAATTGCCTATTTCATGAAGCTTCCTGCTGATGATTTTACAAGGTAGTAATATTATCCTCACTTTCACACACTTACAAAGGAGCTCAGGCAAGTAAAATACAAGGATTTACATACAGGAGTAAAAACAAGTGGCAGAGATGGGCCTCAGACCTGCTTTGAATATACACCTGCTCTTGGGTGTTTTGTTTTTCTTGGTTTTGGGGTCAAGTCCAGAAATACTGAGGAATTACTTCTGGAGGGGTTCAGGGAACCATATGGTGCTGGGGATAGAAGCTGGGTCAGCTGCATGCAAGGCAAATGCTCTACTTGCTGTACTATCACTCTGTACACTTAGTCTTCTATACCCTGTGGCTGGACCACGGGTTGCAACATTAATCAGTCGTGCTGCTGTGTGATTCTTCCTTTCTTAACCACCTTTCAAGATAATCAACGCCTAGCTGTTTAAGCACCAACATTTTGAAAACGAATTTAGAGGTAACTATTTCCAGAATGTGATATCTATTTCTACCTCTTTAAACAGAGGGCATTGAATAGTATTTAACTTTTTTTTGATGATTCATATCCTCTTTATGAATAGCAATTATTATATAATTCCATAAGATAGGGAGTTTAAGTATCTTGCCCCAGGATAGACAGCTGTTAAGTGGGAAAACCTTTCAAACACCGCCGTCTGACTCTGGAGCCAATGTTCTTAGCAACCGGACTGGGATACCTCAGAGTGTCGGAGATTACTGTGAGCTGGAAGTGACTCTACCCTGTGGGGTTGGCTGGTTTGCTAAAGAGCAGGAGGCAGGACCTGCAACCAACACGTAATCGTAGCTGAGGGGGAGAGGAGGGTCCTCATGAGTGATGTTTCAAAGGAGAGAAATGCGGGATTATGGTGAGGTCCACAAAATGTTGCATGCTAGAGTTAAGATTTGTGTTTTATTACAGAACAAAAGGTGGGTGAAGGCTGGGGGTTGGTGGATAGTGGTGGTGGAGGAGAGATGGTAAGGGAGCTAAGGCTCTTGCCTTGCACTCAGCTAAGACAATGCCTGCCACCCTATATGGTCCTTAGTCACTGCCAAGAGTGATCCCTGAGCACAGATGCAGGAGTAAGTACTGAGCACTGCTGGGTGTGACCCCAAGACCTGATCAGCTAACAACAATAACATATAACCCCAAACAAACCACTCTAGAAATGAATACGGGGCTGAGAGGTGGGCTGGGAAAGCAAACACAACAATGGTGGAGGAAGGCAACTAGGAGGAAGGGGCTGCTGGGAGGAGGTCAAGTGTTTACATTAATCCCCATCAGTAAGATATTATAAGCCACAAAATCAAAGTCATAAAAAAATTTGCCTCTCGTAGAGACAGCCTGGTGGGTGGGAGGGAAGCGGGGTCTTTGGTGGAGGGAAGTGGACACTGGTAAAGGGATTGTATTGGAACATTATACACCTGAAACCCAGTCATGAACAACCTTGTAATCCATGGAGACTAAATACAAATAAATAAATAAAATTTTTCAATAAGTGACTGTCACTGAAACTATGACTATAAACCCTAGATAAAGGCATCTATTAGAGTTTCTTACTAGAACTGATTAAAGACTCCCTGTCCCCTTCAGTTTCTAAAAATAACCTTAAGACTCAGAAAGGCAAATAGAATCATAATACTCCTGTATTATGGTTATATGCTAGCCTAGAAGCCTTATCCTATTCTGGGATAAAAATGGACATGCAAAGTAATTCAAAATTCATGATATTTACTTATGCTTGGAGTAAGAGTGAAGTAGGGTCCTGGTGAAAGAGTGTAGAAATACAGAGAACTCCAGATATTGGGGCATAGTTAAAATAAAATTGCCAGTGTGTTTTCTTCACTTTATTTGTGACAGATAAGTCAGAAGTGAAGAAAGGGCGGGAAGAATTATAAAGCAGGTGGGGCATTTGCCTTGCTTGTGGCTGACCCAGGTTTGATCCCCAACATTCCATATGGTCCTCTGAGCCTCACCAGGAGTAAGCCATGATCTCTGTCAGGTGTGGTCCCAAACCAAACAAAACAGAAGTGAAGAAAGGACAGAAATGATATTTATAAGAATATTTATGCATGAAAGGTAACAGCAGAAGCCCCTCCAACATGATATTGAATGAATTTTAATTATACATTTGGCAACTTTTGTGCCATCCCAGGTGCATCATAGTAAGACTGTCAAGCCCATCCTGATAGTATTTGTCAGGCAATGCTAGTGGAAGAGATAGGAATAAAACTAGACCATTAGTGGAGGTTAACTTTAAATAAGCAGAGTGAATAATAATCTTATTTAAGCCCTGGTCTAGACCATCATGGCGTCCAATCTATATAATATTAATGATGAGACTAGGGTGTCAGTTGAAACCAAACTGTTAACCACTATTTTTTTTATCTTTTAAGACAAATTTCTTTATTGTCAGCTGGTTATGGGACAAAAATGCTTGGGGCAAAGAATGTATAGAGAGCCTATAGGTTGCTGAGAGTTTTAGTGAGAAGTAATGGGAATAGAGGAGTTTAGGGGATTTGGCAAAAGGCTGCATAGTGAGAAAAGAGGGCTGGATTGATAGTAAAGCAGGTAGGGATTTGTCTTGCTCATGGCCAACCCAAGTTGGCATATGGTCCCCCTGAGCACTGCCAGCAATAATTCCTGAGTGAAGAGTTGGGAGTATATGCTGAGCATTCAGGGGCATGGCCAACCCTCCCCACCCCAAATAATGAGTAAACTCCCTCCCAGCTTTGCCATGAAAACTACCTAAGGAATAGAATGTTGAGTACTTTTAGTGCTTTGCCCCCCAAATTGCTCTTTGTCCCTGAGAAGCTCCAGAGGCAGAGCTGCACCATTAGCTGTACTGGGAGGTGTACTCTGAGGTCATGAATAGGATCTGATGCTCTGGGTACCCTCAGTGAGAGTCTCCCCAGGAAGACTTCCAAGCCCTCAACTGCTGCAGCAGCAGTGAGGGGCTGGGAGCATCGCGGGGCTACAGTGGCTTCTCCTGGGTACCTGGGGCCTCACCAGGGTCACTCCCTTTTAGCCCCTTGTGATTCTGTTGAACCAAGTGCCACGGGCTACATCCATATGCATAAAAGGCTGCCCTAAGACCAGGTATGTGCAACCAGGAAAGAGAATGGTGTAGTTCTAGGTGATTCTTGGACCCTTAAAGTAGTAGATGACTTCTGGGAGATTCTATGCCCTAGACCTTGGACGGAGTTGTTTCTTTTTTGTCCACTATCTGCTGTTGACTTCTCAGAGAGATAAATTAGAGGAGAGTAGAAGGGGATTCTTGGGAGCAATTTCATTGCTGCAGCCATAATTAAGCTACAGCCTGAAGATTTTAGGGAGAGACGCTGAAGGCAGAGGTGATGAGGGACCTTTAGATCAAGCTTGAACCCGTTTCCCCGCCCCCACTCCCCCTTCTCCCCAGTGGGGTCAGAAAAGCTGTTTCCACCAAGCACTGTGGCTATTGGTCTCAATCTTGGATTCCCAGAGTCCAAGAAGATTCAACAGATACTTAGGGAAGCCAATCTGATGATTTCTTTTTATTCCCAGCCCCTTCACTGGGGCTCTTAGCTACTGGAGCTGCTTCCAAGAGAGGCCAGAGGGCAGATGGGAGAGTGATGGGAAGAAGAGGGTCAAGCAAGACTGACCAAGAGGAAAAAAATTAGAAGAGGCCCTGGGCCAGGACCTGAGCTGCAGAGCTGAGTAGGACCTGACAGCTCCTCCAGCTCCATCCTACCATCTGTCAGACACTGGCGTCATTGGTAATTCCCTGGAAAATTACCAGCAGGTAAATGAATGATGGGAGGAAAGAACAGAAGAAAACAAACCAGAGACTGCCAGGCTCCCAGGATGAGCCAACTCAGACAGGAGGTGAGTCCAGAACATCAGTTGTGATAGTAGTTCTTGCTTTAGCACGTAAGAACGATTTTTAAAAAATTAATAAGTAAGAGAAACAAAAACAAAAGTTATTGGGATTCTATTTCATTACCTTCATGGTTCCTCATTGATGCATCAGAGGCAGCTGTAATCATTTATTCACTGAATGTTTTCTGAGCAACTACTATGCTCCAGGTAATGTGCTAGATCCTAGACAGTGTTGAATAAGGCAGGTGTGGGACGGCCAGGGCTAAGAGGTGTGGAAAAAGCAAAGCAGGAGGCACCTGGGCAAGGTGGCCAATTTTGGGGGTTGCCGTTTTATTTAGCACTGGGAAAAGGATCATGAGTAGGGGGATTCTCAGCAGAGATCTTAGAGATGAAAGGGAATAAACCACCGTGGCTAAGGGAGGGGAAGTGGGAAGAGGTGCCAAGCTGAGGCTCTGAACAGGAGCATTCAGCCTGTGCTGGACGTGGTGAGGAACCTGTGTAGCTTGAGAGAAGCCAGGAAGGGAGTGATGAGAGGTCGGGCTCCTGCTGGCAGCAGAGACCCTGACCTAGGAGGGTCTCATGCAGCCACGAACTGACTTGACTTTTTCTCTCTCTAAGACTTTACGTGAATGCCTTTTTATCTCAGTCTTGGATTACATGGAGTGTCCGAGCAGAGAGGATGGGGGTTCTGGGTCATGTAGTATCAGCTTGGTTGCTGGAGGAGCTGCAGATTGAACATCGGCCACATGGGAGACAATCAGGCATTGGTGATGGTGCCCCAGTAATAACTCAGGACCCACAAGTACTGGTGAGCCTCTCTGGTTGACGATACTTGATGTGTATTATCACATGCATTGTTGGAAGGAGTGAGTAGTGCATGTGATCCCCTATCTCCACTGGCAGAGGACTCGTAGGAGAGCCAGAAATGGCCCCAGGCTCCGAGCTTCTTGCCTGAGTCCATCCTTTTGTTCGGCATAATAAATCAGATGCATGAGTAAAACCTGTGTCAGTGAGTCAGTTCTGTGGGTCTTTCACAGCAGTATTGAACCCTAGCTGGTCTTGGGGGACCCTGTGCTTATGACCGGTGTCAGAACATGGATGTTCTTCTGACTGGTCCTAATTTGACAGACCTCTATTAGGTTTGACTCTATAGAAGAGTGAAGCTGGTGAAAGCTTGTGTGAGTAGAGCAAGGAGCGTGATGTGATATATTGTCATGCAATTGTATGAGCCACTGTGTGTTGACAATGGTTTTGAGTGAGGATGGTAGGGATCGAGGGTAGAGATGATGAGAACATTTAGCAGCTATTAAAATGGAGACTAGGACTAAGGACTGTGGTTTTGACCAGGTTAGCAAAAGAAAACATGTTTGAGTATACCGGAAGGCTTTAAAGTCAAGTTTATGTCCATTGGAAGGTAGATCTAATGGGTTTGGGGGTTGTGATTGGATATATTGGAAGGAGAGCAAAAGGATTTCCCGATGCACTGAGAGGAAGGGAGTTGAGGCTGGAGAGAGCAGGCAGCCGTTACATAGAGAATGCTGAAGGGGTAGAATGTGAGGCATGAAGAATGTGTGAGAAATGGAAAAAAGAAGGATTTAGGAAGTTCCCACAGGATACAGATTTTCAGTGACTTCATCAATTATTTATTCTAAAGATACTGCCTTTCCTCTGGGAAAAGGGGAAAACTATCACTATCACTATCTTCCCGTTAATCATCTATTTGCTAGAGCGGGCACCAGTAATATCTCTATATGTCCTGTCTCAAGCTAGTAGAACCCAAAGGCATCTGCTTGCTCCAGGAACATAAAGAGCCTCAAACCTTTCAAAACATATATTTCCAGTTACTGGTATTTGGCATATCAAATACTACATGAGCAGCTTGCCAGGCTTGCCGTGCGGGTGGCATACTGTTGTAGTCACCTCTAAATAGAACATTTATTGATGAACTGGGCGGCCGCTAGCGGCTGCGCCGAGCTGGGCTGTGATAGTCTGGTCTGCTGGGTGGAGTTGTGACGAGGGAAGTCCGGATGTGAAAAATGGAGGCCCCCATGGAGGAGGGGGTCGTCTGGCTATGAAACAGTCAACAAAAGATGGTGTGGGGAGGCTGGGAGCATGTGGTCAGGTGGCACAGGAAGGAAGGAGGACCAGGGCTCAGGACCTGAGCAGAGGTCAGGACCTCCCAGGGCACTGGGAGTGGAATCCTGTGAAAGGTCAGAAGGCAACACAAGCGGAGGCCAGAAGCCTGGAGAGAGGAAAACTATATAATGTGCAATACTTACCTGCATACATACCTGTGTATACATCTATAAATTGTTGCCCCTACTTTTTAAAGTCAGAGCTCTAACTCCATCCCAGTAATGAGAATTTATCCTCATGTGTACTAAGAGACTCACCTGGAATCCTGGCAGAGCGGTCCATAGAGGATCCAGGACTCAGTTTCTCTAGTACCTGCTTGGCCTGAAATGTCAACGGTGTCATGACTCCGTACACCTTATCTGTCTGATTCCACAACTCTAGATGAAGGGGAACAGAGAGAAGCTGTCACTTGTCACTTGTCTTCCCATTGTTCATTTATTTGCTCAAACAGGCACCAGTAACGTTGCCATTTGTTGGGAATGAGGTCCACTATTGTTACTGTTTTTGGCATAACGAGTATACCACAGGTAGCTTGCCAGGCTCTGCTGTGGCTCTGGAAATCAGAGGGAATAAGGTTCCTATTGAGGTTGTAGATAAACAAAATACATACCAGAAAAAGCAGAGACAATATTTCTGCTTAACAAATGACACAGAGCATCATGATGATAAAGACCAATACACATAGATATCACATGTAAACACCTTGGTCCTGTATGATCTCCGTTTGGTAGCCATTACGGAAAATTCAGAATTGGACAGTTTCTCTGGGAAGGAGAAGGTTGGTGACATAGCTGTGCTCCGTATTTACTCAGTGTGTAGCTGTTAACATGAGGGAGAAATAATGGTGTGATCAAAGGAAGCAAAGCAGAAGAGTGAGTAAGGGAAAGTCTGAGGTCAGAATAGGCAATGGGTTCATTATATATGGCATGATGGCAGCAGGTAGCCTGAATTCAGGGGTGGGTGTAACTGAAGGAACACAGAAGAGGAGGAAGATGGTAAGCCCTGAAGGCTAAGTCCCAGCTACCTTTAATTTTTATTAAGTAAAGTTTAAAAAAAAATGAAAAGACAGGATTTGAAATGGGGCGTTGTACACTGGTATGCGGGCAAATGAGGTGAAGTGGATATTTTAGAATGTTTGTTAAGTTTCTATGTCCATTGTTTACAATATGCAAAAAGTTGAGAAATTCATGTAGCATTTGCTCATTATCTCACTAGGGAGAAATACAAATGGGTCAGATGCACAATGTAAAAGAAGAGGGAGAGAGATGCAGAGACAGAGAGAGAGAAAGAGAGGAAACGTGGCTACCTACTATTGAGGCAGCCTGGGGGTGGGCGGCAGGGGGTGGGGTACATTGGTGGTGGAAATGGGGCACTGATGGAGGGATGGGTGCTGGAATACTGTATTACCAAGAACCAATTATGAACACCTTTGTAATTGTATGTTTCACGGTGGTATAATAAAAAATTTTAAAAAAAGAAAAAGGAAAGAAAAAAAACAAATGGGTCAGATGCTTCTTTTGTTGATGACAAGGACTGAAGTGCCTTATGCATTCTGCAAAGCCATAACATGCATTGAGGAAGAGGGCAATAAAAGGCTGCAGATGTAATAAAGCTACACCAAAGATACAGCCTAACCCCTGGGGAGTAGCTTATCTGGGACCCAGGTAAGGACAAAGGATGGTTCTGAAACCTGCTGTTCTCTTTCCTCTACATCCCCCACCAGTATCTTACCTTCCTTTCTCTTCTTCCCTTTCCTTTCTCCTGGGCCCTCTTCCTTTCATTTCTTTCCCTGTCCTTATTCACTCTTTCCTTCTTTCTTTCCACCCACAAAATTAAAGCTACTGTTTTTTTTTGGGGGAATCACACCAGTGATGCTCAGGGGTTACTTCTGGTTCTGCTCTCAGGAATTACTCCTGGTGATGTTCAGGGGACCATATAGGATGCTAGGAACCAAACACAGGTTGACCATGTTCAAGGCAAATTCTCTATCCACTGTGCTATCACTCTGAGCTACTAATTTTTAACATCTTGAGAACACCGAAAATTTGGGGAAAGGAAGGGTGTTTAGTAGTGAGAACTGTCTCTGAGGCTGGCAAAAAGAAAACTAAGCCAGAGATAAAGCGAGGCTGACTGATAGGTGTTACACCTTTAGGGTTTTCCAGAAAGCAGCTGTAGCTGGGAAAGAGATTCTGTGCCTTCCAGTCAATTCCCTATCACAGATCAGATTACTTTGGTGTATATAAGGAGGCAGACTCACAGACATGGGGGCAGAGCTGCTACTGGCTCTCACTGTGCCCAGCTGCTCATGAGGCGCCCAGGAGGGATGGCGGGTTCTAGCCCTGGCCTGCCACCCCAGCAGAGCCTTGCAACAAGCCAGACGACACCTCACTCCATGAGGGCCTTCACTTTCCACATCCGACTTCCCTCTCGTCAGAACCCCACCCGGTAGACCAGCCTATCACAGCCTGGCTTCAATAAACGCTGGATTTAGAGATGACTACAAGAGTACGCTACCCGCAAGGCAGAGCCTGGCAAGCTACCTGTGTCATATTTGATATGCCAAATACCAGTAATAATTTTAGATCTCATTCCCATGAGCTCATGGAATGGTTTGAGGCTCTTTATGTTCCTGGAGCAAGCAGATGCCCTTGGGCTCTACTAGCATGAGACAGGACATATGAAGATGTTACTGGTGCCCGCTCGAGCAAATCGATGATGAACGGGAAGACAGTGATACAGTGATATAAGGGGACTGACTTGGCCTTTTGCTCCTTCTTTTGGGTAGAACTCCTCTCGGGTGAGATCCTCTCTCTTTGGTGGGAGACTTAGGTTCTTTTGTATGGCTAAGTTCGGACCAGAGCTAGAGTTCTTTCATTAGATTGGATTGTTGTGGAAGAGATTTTGTACTATTAAAAGCCTTTTTTGGAACTGCGCCGGACTCATGAGTTTTCATCTGTTCCCCGGCGTCCTCAGAGGTAGAAGAGAACTTCTGTCCTGACACTGTTGGGGACCCCAGCGGCATCCCCCAACATCTGGTGTCCCTGGGTGGTGGGCATCGCCACATCTGGAGATCCCATTGAGATGTTGATGAACTTTTCCTGAAGCTGGGAGCAGAATTCAAATGGAGACACACACACGGGGCAGAGCTGCTACTTGCTCTCCCTGTGCCCAGCTGACCACAAGGCATTCAGGAGGGATGGTGGTTCTAGCCCTGGCCCACCACCCCGGCAAAGCCTCACGGGAAGCCAGAGGAACCCCCCCCCCACACCATGAGGGCCGCCATTTTCCACATATGGACTCCTCTCTCCTCAGAGCTCCACCCAGCAGAAGAGCTAATCACAGCCTGGCTCGGTGCAGCTGCAAAGTAGCTGCACAGTTCATCAATAATTGCTCGAGTTTTGAGGTGACTACTAGAGTATCCCACCCACACGGCAGAGCCTGGCAAGTTACCTGTGTCATATTTGACATGCCAAATACCAGTAACAATTATAGACCTCTTTCCCATGACCTTATAGAATGGTTTGAGGCTCTTTATGTTCCTGGAGCGGGCTGATGCCCTTGGGCTATCTCACATGTGGCAGGACGTACTGAGATGTTACTGGTGCCCACTCAAGCAAATTGATGATGTACAGGAAGACAGTGACAGTGACAACATATTTTTCTGAGAGTTATTTATGTCTTTTCCTGAGATGGAGCTACAGAAGCAAGTTTTCCAGGAGCATAAATGAAGAACAAGAAGTAAAACAGGAGGGAAAAGCTACCAAGGATAGCATGGAGTATCAAGCTGGGCCCGGTTTCTGCATCTGATCCATGGGGATCCCAGGTGTGTGTCTTGTGACTGTCAACCCAAGGGAAAAAAAGGGACATATATTTTGCCCATTATTCCCATTGCCCCCATGAGTCAAGGGTTCACTTCACTAGGCATTGATGATCATCTTCACATCTTCCAATTTGCTTCATATGTTCCCCTAGGGTTGGCCATGGCGATCTTAAGTCTGGCTTCTGTCAGTTTGCATCTGCTCTTCGACACCTACAAACAACAGATTCCCACAGCAACAACTCTCAAAGAAACAGGTGAGGCAAAGAAGATGGGGATGGTGTCCTAGGAACACTTTGAGTAGTGCAACGCTTCTAGGGAATGACTTCAAGAAAACTGTCTTGGAAATGCTGCCGTGATCCAGGGAAAGAGATTCTGTGCCTTCACGTCAATTCCGCTGGCATTAGCTGAGGTCTACCGTTAGCAAACAACTGTGATAAACACAGACCATTTGGGCTATCATGGCCAGCCATTGCCACAGATTTTGCCCAAGAGGATAGGGGTCTTTGTGGTTTGTCTCTGTCAGAAGGCCTGAGTGTGACTGAAATTTGACTTCAGTTAGTTTCATGAAGTCTCAGTTGCTCTGAGACTTGTGGGAGAATGACAGGAAGCCTTAGTCCAAAAAGCAAGGACTGGCAGGTTGGGGAATGGCAGCTGCTGCATGTATCTCTTGCTGAGATACCGTTGGGAACACCTGGGTCCAAGTTACAACCATGCTAGAAAAACGGAACTGGAAAAGTGAGCAAACAAACCAACCCAAATATTACTTATTTTCCCCATTTCTCCTCCTCCTCCTAAACCAGAAAGTTCAAACTTGGTTCAAATAAAAACAGGGAAGAGAGGGAAGATGGCAGACAAGGACAGAACGAGCCAGTGGCATTCAGCCTGCATGGGCAGCTGACCTGCTGACCCAGCTTTTCTCCCCCCTCACTGCCTCCCTCCTGAATCTCAGTTTTTTCTCAGGCAGTGAGCAGCAACCGGTGCCTCGTCTCTCTCCCTCACTTGCACCTGTACCTCAGCTTTTCTCAGTCATGGGCAGGAACAGATGCCTCGTTCTGCAACAACCTACAAGCTGTGCCCAAGAGGCTCTGGGGAAGCATTTCAGATTTCTGAACTGCAGCAAGGCAGTCTCTGAGCTGCCCTGGTGGGGGAGGGGGGGGGGGGGGAGAGAGGAGAGGAGAGAGAGAGAGAGAGAGAGAGAGAGAGAGAGAGAGAGAGAGAGAGAGAGATTGTCTCTATAAACCTGCCTATAAAGGCAGGGCACTAATGGAGGGATGGGTGCTGGAACACTGTATGAATGGAACCCAATCACGAGCATCTTTGCAATTGTATATCTCATGGTGGCATAATAAAAATTAAAAAGAGGGGCCAGAGCGATAGCCCAGCGGGTAGGGTGTTTGCTTTGCACGCTGGACCGGCCGAAGCTGGTCGGGTTCGATCCCGGCATCCCATATGGTCCCCCGAGCACCGCCAGGAGTAATTCCTGAGTGCAGAGCCAGGAGAAACCCCTGAGCATTGCTGGGTGTGACCCCAAAAAGCAAAAAAAAAAAATTAAAAAAGAAAAATATATTTCTTGCTGGGCTGGAGTGATTATACAGTGGTTAGGGTACTTGCCTTGCATGTGATGGATGTGATCCCTGGCACCACATATGGTCCCCTGAACCCCCACTAGGAGTGATCCCTGAACACAGAGCCAGGAGTAAGCACTGAACACCACGGGGTCTGCCCCTCCCCACACCTCAACAGGGGGAAGAAAGATTTTGCTTTCTGTAAAATACTTTCCCCGAGGTATATATTATATTTACATTTCTTTTTGAGAATTATGCTTGTGATTTGGGCAATAAAAGCCAGGGTTTTATCTCTAGAAGTCTGCTTTTTAATATAGTTTTTGTGAATTAAGGGAAAGAGAAAAAGAAATCAGAAAAGTAGAAAGGAGTAGAAATTAGAAGGGGAATTGAGTAACCTCTAACTTTCATAACTTTATCACTGTATCACTGTCTTCCTGTTGTTCATCCATTTGCTCGAGCGGGCACCAGTAACATCTCCATATGTCCTGTCGCAAGCAAGTGTAGCCCAACGGCATCTGCTTGCTCCAGGGACACGAAGAGCCTCAAACCATTCTTCAGGTCATGGAATTGAGGTCCATAATTGTTACTAATTTTTGGCATAACAAATAAAACATGGGTAGCTTGCCAGGCTCTGCCATGTAAGTGGTATACTCTCAGTAGAAGGCTCTCATCTCGAGCATTTACTGATGGAACTTAAAGGGGAAAGATTAGGTTTTCTCTTGGATGGAGCTCTGACAGAGTAACCCACACATCATGCGGTCAGTCATTCTCAACATCCAGATTCCATAGTTCCTCAGAGCTCCATAGTTCCAGTGTTTCACATAATAGATAATCTCAGAAGGAATTAGGCCTTGGAACAATCATTTGTTTATACCTGTAGTAGGGTGTAGCACCACCCTTCTACACTCTTCTACTATCTAGAAGCTGTTTAGGGTTCTTTGTTGACAGGACCCCCCCTGATGTTAGGATTACTTTGGTGCATATAAGGGGACTGATTTGAGGTACTGTTCTCTCTTTGGAGGGACTCCTTTTTGGTGGGACTCCTCTTTGGTGGGACTCCTTTCTGGTAGGACCCTCTTTGGTGGGAGACTTGGGCTCTTGTGTATGGTCTAAGTCCTGACCAGAGCTAGAGTTATTTCATTATATTGGATTGCGGTGGTAGAGCTTTTTACTATTAAAAGCCTTTTTGTTATTTTTTTATGATTTTTTATTAAGACACCACAATTTACATTGCTTAGAATAGAGTTATTTCAGGCATGCCATATTCTAACACTAGACCCCACCATTAATGTAAGTTCCCTTCCCCTATGTCTCTGTTTTTCTTCTATCCCCAACCTGCCCCCTTGGAAGGCGGATAACACATTTATTTCATACTACTTGCTCCAACAAAACTTTCAAATGCTTTATGCTCACAGGTTGGCACGTAATATGCGAAGCTGCTATGTTCAGCAGGACATCACCAAAATCTAACTGTGTAGGGCCGCCTCCAGCAGTACCAAATCTTGACTGACAGTAGCAGGTCTCTGCTAGAGGTTAGGGCTTCCTTTCTCCCTTTCTCACTCAGCAGAACCCTAGCCAGGAGCACAGTCTTCAAAACTCTGCTCTGCTCTATTTGTTAGTATTAGGTTTTGCCATATTGTACAGACATCCCCAAATTATAGTGGCTTAGAACATTCTAAGAAAGGGTTTATTTCTCCGTTGCATATGAAATAGACCTGGAGGTACAGGGAGATAGTACCAGGGTTAAGATCTTGCATGCCTGCTGGCCCCTGTTAAAGCCCTGGCATATTGTATTATGCCCTGAGCAGCATCAGGAGTAATCTTGAGTGCAGAGCCAAGAGTAAAGCCCTTTGCATAGCTGACTGTGGCCCCAAACCCTGCTCCACCTCCCAGGAAAAAAGATCTGGAGTAATTTTTCACAGCTGGAAAGGCACCGAGTGGATTTCTCCATTATCGTCAGAAATACAGGCTCCTGCTATATTACTCTTCTGGTTCCCTTTGTTTCTTTCATTGACTTATGGACCGAGATGATTGCTTGGGTTCCATTTTTACAGCAAAGTTTCGCCATCGGAAAAGTGTGTGTGTGTGTGTGTGTGTGTGTGGTGTGGGTGTGCGGGGGGATTGGGCTGTTTTTGAGACTTCTTTTTTCTTTTTTTTTCTGGGTCACACCCAGAGATGCTCAGGGATTACTCCGGCTCTGCACTCAGAATTACTCCTGGCGGTGCTTGGGGACCATATGGGATGTCGGGGTTCGAATCCGGGGCTGGCTGCATGCAAGGCAAACGCCTTCCCGCTGTGCTATCGCCTCTTTTGAGACTTCTTGGATGTAGGTTTTAACATCTCCGCTTAACATTTCATGACAAATTCAGGTTAGCCCTTCATGACAAAGCTGTCTGTGGAGAACAATTGTTGGGTTAGATGGCAGTGGGTTCAAATGAATAATTCTTCTTCTTTTTTTTAATTAAAAGTCATGCTTTTCCTTGGGAGGGCTACAGCGATCAAAAGTTAAGATAATACAGCTGCTATAGCTCTAATGAGGTCTACAAAAGGCAACTCCTTCTGGCTTTTGTTGTATGCAAATCTGTCTCTCTCTTTGGTGAGCCAGTAAGCAGCTAATTATGATAAAAGAGGATGCCTCCTTTTTGGTCTTTCTTTGTAACAATCTCAAGGTTCAAGTTTCCAAAGGGAATTCTCTTTTCAGTGGCTGGCAGCTTTGCGGCTTGAATGAATAGAATGCTAGGATTCAGTGGCCACGTTGCTAGGCTGCTCGACAATGTACTCTAGCAGCAGGGAGAAGTAGTTGTGTTGCTAGAAATATTTAACTTAAAAATGGATAAAAATCATCCTTGTATGTTTATTTTTAAGAATCACTAAGTTCATTTGCTTAGAAAGGTTTGAAAAGTACTGGTGGGGGTTGGAGATAGGGTGTGGGGTTCTTTTTTCCTTTCTTTTTCCCCCTAAGGTAATAAATAAGGTGAATAAAATTGTAAACAAAAAGTTCATCTTAGCACTATAACTGTGTAGACATCTGGGCTGGAAATCTGAGAAAATTGTCAAGAATTTGGAAAGGTTCAAAGCCTCAGGTTATTAAAGTTTTAATAATCTTCTTTTCTTAGTGGCTAACCCCCTGCTAGTCTTTCAGTGTTGTAGAAAAGCAAAATATGGACAAAATTGTAGTTAATTAGAGAGCTGACTCTTCCCTAGAAAGCCCATGGCAACACTTGGGATTTTATAGGGGCTCAGAGTTGGGGAGAAAAGGGTTGGAAAAGATGCAACTTCATTTTTATTTAAAGGATTTAGATTTTTGTTAGATTTATACATATATATATATATATATATATATATATGTATATATGTGTGTGTGTGTGTGTGTGTGTGTGTGTGTATGTTTGTTTTAAAGACATATCAGTTAGGTTTGCTCTTAAGAGAGAGCAAAGTTCTCTCTTGAACATGATTCTCACTTGCTTATCTGTATGTTTTTTACTTGTTTATTTCCACCCTGGAAAAGTCTGTGTTCTCTCATGAACAGTATTGCCTTTCTTTCCTCTCACATCTTTTTAAGCAATTTTCACTCAAAAATGATTATATTGGGGCTGGAGTGACAGTAGAGTGGGTAGTGTGTTTGCCTTGCACGAGGCTGACCTGAGTTTGATCCTCGTACCCCATAAGAGCCCCCGAGCCCACCAGGAGTGATCCCTGAGTGCAAAGCAAAAATAAGCCCTGAGCAACACCAGGTGTGGCCCCAAACTAAAAAAACAAAAACCAATGCCCACCTCCTCTTGCAACCCCCAAAATTAAAAACTCAAACCCAAACCAAAACTACCTGCTACACGGACACACAGATACACCCCCCACCCACACACACACATACACACCAGTTAATTTATAAGACAGTTAGGAAAATACTATTTTTTAAGAATTATCTATGAAAATAATTTCACTTAGTATTTAAGCATTTTATTCATTGATCAGTTAGATAAAAACATTATTTATTGCCCACTGTGCTGAAAACACCATGTCTTTAGTTGATTACCAAATTTTCTTAAAGAAACAGCACTCCTTACTTAAAGCAGGGTGAAATGAGAAAAATGATTTCTTTGCTAAATAAGAGCTTTTTTGGGAGGCTAGAGACATAATGTCAATAAGGGTCGACTCTGCTGTTTGAAATCAGTTTTCTTTTAAAGGCACCTTGAAGTATTGCCTATAACAGGATAGAGTACAGCATGTATTTTACTATATCTTGTTTAAAAAACTAAGTGTGTGAAATTTTATGTGGCTATCTCTATGAAAAAATGCATATACATGGAGTCACGTGCATATTTGAAATATGCAGACCCAAGAAATACTTTAAATTGTGTTGCATCAAGGATGGTGAAAGAATTTTACTCATTAAGATCCAGCCATGAGCATTGAAATATGATTTGCAAGAGATGAAGTTTAGAGCTGTTTTAATAGGCTAAGTGGTTCCAAATGCAAGTTCAAATCTCAGACTCCTCGGCTCTTTGTGAGACTAATTGACTTTGCTGCAGAGTTTTGGCAAAGCTCTTATTATTTTTACTACATTTTCCTTTTTAATAATATAAAAATGAACTAACTTCTAAAATTCGAGTTCCCCTTTATGAGTTTGTTAGCCCTTCTTTCACCAAATTAATGACTGACTAGGCAAGATAGTCAAGAATTCGTACCGCTCTGGGCATTTGTTAATTGGTTGTTCTTTTGACTATATATGAGGGAAAATTATTGCTACTATAAACCAAAAAGTGTAAAGGAAAAGTAGTGATATAAATATGAGCAAGGCTCGTCAGGGAAAGCTAGGGATGTAAAAAGTTCTGTTTTTCTGCTAGATGGTTCCCCTAGGGATGACGGCAAATACTAAGAAAATAAAATGCAGCCGACGAGATCGTAACTTACAAATTAGTTTGGTAACTCTTGGAAAAGAAGATTCATTGTTTTGGTTTGATTTTTTTTTAAGTTAGAATGATAGCTTTACTTTTTCTTTAAGGAAATATGGGCTCTTGGAGCAAATAAGAAACATTAAATTCTATTTTTCCTCATTAATTGTCACTAAAGTCATTTGACTCTCTAGACTGGGGGAAGGAACGGGAGGAAATAAAATCCCCAAACTGGAATTTCTGACCCTTCAAAACCCCAAGGTGTGCATTCATGCCTCTTCCATTGACCTGGAATTCCTGGGAAGTTTCCCTTGGAATATCACAGCAGAAAGCCTCGGACACTAAGGATTCACCCCCAAGCTCATGCTCTCATGGCCTCAATTCAGGGCTATCTCCTAATTTTCCTTATAGAGGCCAATCAGACAGTGTTTGAGCTCATACATTAAATTCTAAAGAAGGAGTCCTCGGATTGGCACCGCTTGGGAAGTTTTCCAACAGTATCTGGTAATTCACTATTAGCTGGGCTCCATTCAAAATGGTAACCGACACCCCAAAGGCTGCACGACTAGTTACCAATTACCAATTCCCTGGGCCATCCGGTTCCCTGGCAAAAAAGCTTCCGATGAATTTGAGTTGCAAATTGAAACATGCTGTCACAGCAACAAGTCCCAAAGATGTTTACCTTAGTGTTCCTAAGGCCAGCTTCTGCTTGTGGGATGTTTTTCGTTTAGGGAGCAGTCAGCTAGGTTCTCTTGTTGCTGATATGAAGCGGTTATGTCAATTCTATGATGGAGATGAATAAAGTAACGGTGAAGCCTTATGATCCTTGCTTATGTTTATCTGGGCTTTGTCCTGAGTGGGCGTGGCAGAGGTGAAAACTGACACAGAGGTTCCCTTACTTAGGGGGTGTTCGACCTGGAAATTATCCTGCCAATGGATTTCTTCCTGGAGGGGGAGAGGGATATACTCAGTGGTGCTCAGAGGCCAAGCTGGCCCCGTACTCAGGGACCACACTTGGCAGTGCTCATGTGAGGAGTCAAATCATTGCCCTGGTCTCAGATATGTGCAAGGTCATGCCTTGACCTCGGTACTATCTCTCTGACCCTGAATAACTTCGTTTGCAAAGAAGGAAACTGAGACCAAATGAGTTCTACTCCGTTCCCAAGACACTGAGAATGAGCAAAAAATGTCAAAGTTGGGGATTCCCAGATTTCTCCTGCTTTCCTGGAGTTTATGCTGCAAGCTCAAGAGTGACTAATGATTGGTCTGAACAAAATGAAATATTAAAAATTAACTAATAAATTTTTATCAAAATAAAAAACACTGGATCACAGGCCTCAAAGGAAGAACTTTTCTCTGTGAACCTTGCTTGAATTTTGTTTGTTACACATTGTCCATCTACTTTCCAAAAGTGGGGCTAGAAGGTGGCTGAAAGGATGAAAGCCCTGAGTTTGATTCTCAGCACTACCTGGTTTTCAGAGCAGGGCCGTAAGTGACCCCTGAACTCTGAGCTGGAAGTAGCCCCAGGGTGCCATTGTGGGGCCCAGCTCTAGAGAAATGTGGGTAATTGATGCAGTCCCAATCAAACTCTGGGGTATCATGAAGTCTTTGGTTTTGCTTCCAAGGTTCGTTTGAAACCTAGAGTCTCTTACAGACTGAGTCAAGTGTATTTACTTAGACGACATCCAATTACAAGCCTAATCTAGAAATCAGCTAGTTTGAGCAAGTGTGCAAAAGAAGCAGACCATTGCAAACTTGAGGTGATCACTCTATAATCAGGGGATGGTAACTGGCTTTGACCAGAGCTGGGAGGATTGCCTGACAGAGAGCTGGTTTCATAGAGAGCTTCCCAAAGTCTATAAGCCACTAAGCCTGGTGCTCTGTGATGAAACCAGATCGAGATCTTTCCAGAAAGGCTATTAAGGAGAGAGGGTTCATATGGAATCTTACCAAGACGTAGGATCTTTGACCGACTGGAGATAGAGTCCCAGAGACAATCACAGTAAGTCTAAAGATGGAATATGATGGGGAAAGAACATGGGGGTGGAACAGGGGGCTTCTTTGCTCCTTTCACTGTGGAATGTTCTGGTCTCCCTTTCTGACCTCCTTCAGTGTTCCCAGAGACTTCGTTAGATCCTAACTTTGTAGAAAATGAAGCTATGTATAATGCTCTTTCACAGACTCTGGGTCACTACGGTGAGTCATTTAAAACGTTTGGTTTCTTGCTCTTTCCCTCCCTCCCCCCTTTCTATTTATGGAAAGCAGTAAAATCCCCCTCTACACAGGGCAAGTATCTTTTGAATTTCCTCCAGCACGTCAGTAGGAGGCAGGGAGGAAGATGTTGGGTTTGGTGTCTAATAGTCCTGGGGCCTTCTCATAGAAGCTTTTGCTTATTTTGAGTGATTCAGTTTGGGGATTAAAAATATTTAAGCTTTTTGCTAAAGAAAAGGAGAAGCTAGGGGTTCAGCTCCCTTCCCCAAAGATCAGAAAATAGAGTTTACTTAGGACAGACAATTCTACTCTTCTGTTAAGAAAGTGACCCTGAACATTTTTACTGAGGTGACAGAATCGCCTGAGCAAGAAATGACCTGACTCTTAGACGATGTTTATTCCCTACCAAGTTTGCACGTCATAAAATTTGACTGGGGCCACTTGATGAAGTGTGGCTCTTGGGAAAGAGGAACTCACTAGTTCCATCCCAAAGAGGATATTCGTTACCTCGAACAAACACTGAAGGAAAATATGTCACCACTTGACTGGGCCTGCGTTCCACTCTCTTTCCCACCATTCGCTCATGCAGATCAACACTCACTGGCTCAGGAATAGCCATGATTGGAAAAAATTTTAAATGTTTTTCTTTTGCTAAGGGATAAACATGAAAGCCAGGGCTCAGCATCAGCAGGAGTTAAGCTCAACGTGCTGAAAGATATTAGAAAGAGTGAGTGTTAGATCCTGGGATGACCTCATTGAGAGCAGGCGGCCTTCTCTCAGGAGTCAATGGCAAGGAGAAAGTGGGAAGGCGAGTCACGGTGAATGTTGCCTGCGACCAGGCACAAACATAGAATTCAGTAATGAAAGGGGGCACTTTTTTTCCAGTCACATCCGGCAATGGTCAGGGGTTACCCCTGACTCTGCACTCAGGAATTACTCCTGGTGGTGCTCAGGGGCCCATATGGGATGTGGGGGATCTAAGCATCAGGCCCCTGCAAGGAAAATGCCCTACCCACTCTGCTCTTGCTCCAGCCCCTAGGCATGAGCATAGAGTTTGGTCAACACCATGAACAAGCACCAGGTTGGTGGGGCATGGCTTGCTTCCACTTTGTCCTGGCCTTGCTGCTCTGGGAGTCCGTCCTCTGACAGAAACCCAGCAGTCAACTGACATTCTTATGAACTATCCAGTGGGAGAACCTGACAGCACCCTCACTGAGCAGTTAATTCCTTACCGATTTCAGATGTTAATTATTACAGAATTGAGGGAAATGAACTAGAAGATGCTCTTTGGAGTTTGTAACTGCTGTGTTTCTGCTTTGGAGAATAGCACTACCGGAAGTTGCCATGTGAAACGGTCTTTGGATGGTTCTGGTTGGCAGAACTTATCCTGCCAGGGGGAAGTGTTTGGGAAGCTTATGTTCTAGGTAATTCTTCATTTTCACGGCTGTACTGAGGGATGATGCATGGGAGGATCTGATTCTGCATCTTAATGCCTCTTCTTCAGCATTCTGTGGGGCAATCGCCTAGCACCTAGGGCCCCACGGTGAGGACTAGTTTCCTTTTCCCAGGACATAGGAATCTGTGGAAGTGAGAAAGGATGCGCAGAAAACAAACAGGTCTCGGGCTCTGTCCTCATGTCCTTGATTGTGTCTGGCAGGAGTCTGCTGGCACGGTTTATCCTGGGGCCAAAGGAAGGCACTGTTTAACCTCGTTGTCATGTCAATCTCCTGCGGGCTTATTATACTCTGCCTCCTGAAACTCTTCGGCAGTTTCACCCCTGTGACGTGCTCTCAGCAGCCAGGGGTGTTGCTGCAGACGGCCGCCAGACACCAAGTTTTGTCTTTCGCGCGGCATTTCCATCACCTTCCACGAGGGGCGCACAGAGAAACTGGGCCTTGGCCTTGGATTAAACCAGAGAGCGCAGCCAAGGGCACAGCCTGAGTGTGTGACTGTTCTCTGGGCAGTGACTATTTTCAAGGGGTGCCGGTAGCGTACAGTCCGTTGGCTAAGCTTGTTCATTAGAACCTATCGGTTGTACAATAGCATCTTTTTTCTTCACTTTTTGATTTTTATATAGTTTAGGTAAACATGGTAATACTCGTGTTAAAACCAACTTTTTTCTTATTTTTTTTTCCTTTTGGTCACACCCGGCAATGCTCAGGGGTTACTTCTGGCTCTGCACTCAGGAATTACTCCTGGTGGTGCTCTGGGAACTATATGGGATGCCAGGGATCGAACCCAGGCCAGCCGTGTGCAAGGCAATTAAATGCCTTACCTGATGTGCTATTGCTCTGACCCAACGTATCAGGTTACTGAACCTTCGTCACCACCAAAGAGCCCAAGACCCCCAACCATCATCTTATGTCACTTCCAGTCCATCTCTTCTTTCCCACTGTTGCATCCACTAGTAGTAATCTCAGTTTTGTCCTCCAAGTTCACAGGGTTAGTCATTGTTGGATCTATTTCCTTGTTTGGTTTCTCTTCATACTACAGGTGCGTGAGGTCATCTGGTACCTCCCTCTGACTTATTTTGTTTAACATGATTCCTTCTAATTCTATACACATTGTGGACATCTGCAAGATGTCATCGTTTCTTCCAACTGAGTTGTGTTCCAATGCCGCAGCATTTTTTGACTCGTAAATATTGTACGAGATAATGGTTTGTGTGCAGGCAATGGATACAGGTCAGATATAATGTCCTGACCTTGCTAAAATCATTAAAACTAATTGAAACCCTAGATCCCGAGTAACTCAGTTTGGTTCACTGACAGGTAATAATTCTTCTCCAAATTGCACTGATAGGACTGTCATTGTAAATGGGATACACAACTCTTAGGAAAAGATTATTCACATTTGTTTAAATTCCTACAGCATATTTCCATCATAGAAGGAAAATGAACCAAGCTTGTGAGAATGAAATCCAGGTGAAATGTTATCTTACTTCTCTGAATTTTTTGAGAAGTAGACACAGAAAATGATAATTCTAGTTCCCCCAGGGAACTAGGAAAACCTGGACAAGCTGTTCTTAACCTTAATTGTAGTAGAGAATGAAACCGTAGCCCGGGAGTGGCGTGCTTAAAACCCACCAAGAGGTTTCAGCATGAAAGCGGAACTAAGAAAAGGAGGGAATCATTAACCACAGAAGCGACTGAAGTGGTTTAATAATTACGTTATTTCAAGGGGAAAAGGGATCTGCCTAAAGTAGAAGGGGAAGAGGACTGATAAATAGGGCTTGTTTCTATCCTGGGTAGTCAGCTGGTAGGACTACTACTAGTGGGAAAGGTCTATTAACTAATTGATCTGCTAGACTCGATAGAGAGATCCAGCTGGAGATCAAAGAAACTCCCCGCTACAAAGGCAAGCAGCAACCTTGGACCAGATGTTTCCCTTCCAGCTCTGTCATGCTTGATAACTGCAGAGCACGACTGAATCTGACCATAAGCTTTGTCCAACGACCATTAATATGAAAAGCAAGTGTGTATGTATGTGTGTGTGTGTGTGTGTGCGTGCGCGTGCGCCTGCATGAGCGTGCATGTGTATGGTAGAAGGGAAAAGACTAGCTTCAAAGTCAGAAAGGTGCAGGATATAAGACTAATTTGGGAGCAGATATTAATTTATTTGCAAAGGGAAAACACTCAAAGACTTCGTCAACTGTTGACTATTTCAAAGGTTTTGGAGGCCCTGAGAGACAGGACAGGGGCTTAGGTGCTTGCCTTGTATGAGACTGAACCAGCTTTGATCCTCAGTATCACATATGGTCTCCTGAGCACAGAACCAGGAGTAACTAAAAGCACCTCTAGTGTGGCCCCCAAATTCCTAAATAAATAAATGAGTAAAAAATAAAAGGTTCTGAGCATTAGTTTTCTTCCAGTTGTCATTTATTTTTGTTTATTAGTAAATTTATTAATACAAATGCATTGTAATGTATGTTACAATAAAGTTAAAGGTGTTTTGAATAATTAATGAAACTGTAGAGATTCAACTTTTTGGTGCTCATGTCTGCCTTATTTGTAGAATAAAAGTGAGAGTCAAAATTTCAATCATAATTTTTCTTTTTCTCATCTTGGCATTGTCTCTTTTACATATTTTATCCACCTTCCATGTTCATCCTGCTTTCCAATTCTAATGATGTGTTTGGTTCTTTTTTATTTCCTCTCACATCTGGATAAGGTATTATTTATGAAGAGGCAAAATATTTGGTTTAGAAGTTTCTTTGAAATATATGAAGATTTATCAATGATTATTTTCTATGAACTTTCCAAGATTCCTACGTATTTCAGTATTTGATAATTTGAAAAATGAGTTGCCTAGAATGGCCTTGATGTGGTTAGTTTGGTCTTCTATGGCCTTTCTTAAACTACTACTTTGCTTCTTCAGTTGGTCAAAATTACACCAATAAGTCACAAGTTCATCTGATTGGTAGATAAATAAGGGTAAAGGGATCTTCAGATAGAAATTTTACTGGTTTTAGGCACTTAAATTTCCCATAAAAGGAAAATTTCCATAAAATATTTGAAGATTTCCTTGTTCATGATTTCAGAAATTAATAATTATCTCATTTTTAGTGCCAATAATTTTTGTTTCTATTAAAGCTTAACTTCTAAAGTTCGCCAGCAGCTTTGTGTGTTTATTTAAAAGAATTATTTATTAGATAATGATATGTTTCCCATCATCATTGTATGTTTATTTAAAAGAATTATTACTTAGATAATGTTTGTCATATACATATAATTTACTCAAAATATAACTTGATAGGGTGGAAGGAGATAAAGGAGAAAGGATGACTTCCCATAGGACAACTTCTGTTTCTTCAAACGTTTCCTACTATCTTTTGGCTCAGGATTGTTCATTGAGTTTATGCAGAACATTCACCGTTTGTCAAGTCTCACCAGAATGGGGGGAAATGAGTAACTGTCCATTGTCTCCCCACGCCTTCATTTTTATTACTCAAAGCAACCAGAAAACAAAATGAGCTCCTGATAATTAAAATAAGATTGTTAAAATAAGAATTTTAACAGCTGGATTGAAAAAATATGTTGGACATGACTGAAGAAAAATTCTGGAAGGAAAAGAAAGGATATAGTCCAGTATGTAGAGCAAAAGGACAGAAAGGGGCATGAGGGATGCGTTAGTGATTCTGTAGGATGGGGATGAAGATTTTGATATTTGTCTCGTGGGAAAGAAATAGCAAGTAAACAGCTAGATCAAATGAAACAGCAGAGGAAAATTGCCTTATATAAAGGTACGCAGGAGAGTTGACTTGGAGACATTTCCTGAAATACTTGAAAAAGTAATTTAAAAAAAGTGGTACTACTGGGGCTGGAGTGATAGCCCAGTGGGTAGGGCATTTGCCTTGCACGTGGCTGGCCCATGCCGGCCCGGTTCGATCCCCGGCATCCCATATGGTCCCCTGAGCACCGCCAGGAGTAATTCCTGAGTACAGAGACAGGAGTAACCCCTGATCATCGCCGGTGTGACCCAAAAAAGCCAAAAAAAAAAAAGTGGTAATAGGGGCGGAGCGATAGCCCAGCGGGTAGGGCGCTTGCCTTGCACACAGCTGGCCTGCGCCGGCCTGGGTTCAACCCGGGCATCCCATATGGTCCCCTGAGCACCGCCAGGAGTAATTCCTGAGTGCAGAGCCAGGAGTAACCCCCTGAGCATTGCCGGGTGTGATCCAAAAAGCAAAAAAAAAAAAAAAAAAAAAAAAAGAAAAGTGGTAATACATGTTGTATACAGTATAAGGAAAAAATTTTTTTAATGTTTCCAGTGCTTTATTGTTGAGCCTCAGCCCCTGTCCCCAAGATGTTAAATTTCTGGTCAGGCCGGAGGAAGTGAGCAGGGAAGTGGTGAAAGCGCAAGTTGTTGCTCTTGCTGGCAAGGTAGCAAGGGAGCAGGCGAACCTCAATTCGACCGACTTCACTCATTGCTGGTCTGAACTCGGAATGGTTGCTTAATTTTTATGCTCCTTGATTTGTTCATCATGAAGGTTATTTTGGAATCAAACTTCTTGGATTGTTGCAAAGATTCCATGAAATAGTGTATGGGAGGTACTTAACATGGTGCCGAGTACAAACTAATGAGTGAATGCAGCGTCTACTCTAATTAGGGTAAAAACATACATGGCTGGGAGCTGATCAGATACGACCCATGAGGATAGACCATCAGCTCCTGGGAAATGGAATTTGAATCACTTTCCTAAGTCTTGCAGATCTATTCTTTGTCTAAACATTTCCCTAAATGTCAGACCCGCAGGAGAAATAAATGTTTGACTTCAAACCATGTTTGAATGAAGTATAAATTGAAAAGGAAAGGAAGGGGAAAGCTATGGAAGAGACTTTGTATTTCTTGCTCTTATTTGGAGAGATTTCAAGTTTAAAGAAAAGTGTGCCATTTCCCACAAATGACTTGTGAGTTTACTTTTCTCTTCCAATCCCTATACCTTTCTTTTAACTCAGCTAGTTTTCACTGTGTGGTGTTATTTCTTTGCACAGAAGGGAGTGTGATGGGAAGTAGATGGGGTGAACAGGGGCACATTTATGAAAGAGGTTGAAAATGACTGTTAGTGCTCTTCTCTGCCATTTAGAAAATGGTATAAATGACAAGGAATTTAGAGCCTAACACTTTTAGACAAGAAATATGCTCAAGAAATAATTCCATGAAGAGCCGGGTAGAACTTAGGTGAGAAGTAGGACCAGAGGTAGAGAAATGTGTCCTGAGAGTGTCAGAGAACATGCTGGAAGACTCTAAGGGACCGGGTGAGAGGGCCAAGTAGTCAAAGAAATTACTTTAAGATGGTAGGACAGTCAGAAAATGGATACAGGATGGTTTACATTGAACTTGGTATTGGGAAAATCAGCTTCTGTTGAAAACTATATAGGGAAGTAGCTCTAAGAAGAATGAGCTCTATTTTTTTTCAGGCAAGCATGGTAATGTACAATGGGCACGGAAAATGCTAAAGTTCCCTAATGATGACTAATGAAGGGGGCGGGGAGGAAGGACTCATTCTCAAAACAAATAAAACCAAAAAACCGCTGACTCTGAAAGTGTAGATTCAATCTATTCCGTGCAGGAAGTAAAATAATTCTGAACTAGGAGTCATCAGAGGGGATGAGCTGGCACAGATGGATTTTTTTTTTCATAATCCCCTCAGCAGGCAGAAGGTCCATGATTGGAGAGAGAGACAGAGAGTGGGGAGGGGAGGGAGGGAGAGGGAGAGGCAGTAAGAGAGAGGGGGAGTGTGTACTGGCCTTTGTTCCTGAACCTTGGAGAAGGTAATCAGTCCTGGCTGGGCCCACAGACAGGAGTTCTCAACGTGAACAGGGGACAAGTTGACTTTGATAGGGCCATGTCTCACTCCTAGTGTCTGGGTTTGCCAGGGAAGAACACCCTCTGGGTAAGTGATAGAAGAACCTGGGAAGGTCCAAGTTGGTTCAAGTTCCCTTACCACCAAAGTGATGTGGGTGGGGGATAAAGAGCAAAACCCAGCGACATACCTAAAGTCCTCCTGGAAGGGTTTTGCAGTGATGTCACATGGTGAAACTGAAGTTATTGATGAATTCTCTCTCATTAAATGAGAAATGAGTCGCCCACCCACTGTTGAGGGGCCCTGGAGCCTGGTGGGGTTGGACAGAGATTGATGTCCTGGTTGGTATATTTTTCTTTAATTACTAGGAAAGGAGACTGATGGAAAAATTTTTTTTCTGTGGCTTCTCCTCCCTGGGAGATAATCTGGTCCCCAGCTCCTCACCTAGTGCCCCTGATCCTTTTAATTGCCTTAGCAGCCAGGCAGGATTATCAGAGACCTTTGTTGGAGCTGTCTTTCTTAGAAAAGAAAATATAGTACAATTTGGGTGCATTTTGTTCTTTCCTTCCTGGGTGAATTAACTTTGATTTGGTGTATTTTTTTTTGAAAGGTAGGGGACTGGGACGATTTAGAATAAAAACCATAAGAGCACTTCCAACCCTGGCTATCTGATGCTTTCATGTACAGTGACTTCTGGTCTACCAGTTTCTGAGTCTGAAAGGTTTCTTGCCTGACTTTGGGATTGGTGGACTTCTACTTGGAACAAAGAAAGCTATTGCCTATCATTTGGGGCTTTGATTGCCCTTAATTATTCTGACTGCATCACCACCAGAGTAATGAGCAGTGCCTATTTGTTCAGAGTTTATCAAAGGTTCTCAGTTATGTCAAAAAAAAAAATCAAAGCTACTTTGATTCTCAGTTAAGATGTCCAGATCGCATTTAAGTCAAATTCCATAGAAACAGACCTGGTGGTTCTCTATAAAAAATGTACCAGAGGTCAAAGGAAGGAAAACAAACCCATGACTTTTCTCCCTTAGAGTAGCCTGATATGGAAACATTGCCGTGGGATGACAAATTTACATATAAAGTATTTCATATTTATTTTGTTTCATTAAGAAATTGGCTTTGGGGCCACACTTGATGCTCCTTGGGAACCACTCCAGGCTCTGTGGCTCCTTCCCAGAGAAATGCAGGTGACTATGCTGTGCTGAGGATCAAATCGGAGACTCTTGTATCAAAGAATATGCTCACACATTCAGCTTTATTCCAGCCCATTTTGAATTTGGTGTTACAGCAGTGCTCAGGGCCCACTCCTAGTTCTGGAGCTATGTCTGGTGGCACCTAGGGGACCATACACAGTGCTGGGATTTGAACCAAGGTAGCAGTTGCAGCCACATGCTAGGCAAGCACCTTAACCATTGAACTATTTCCCCATCTTCATATAATGTACTTGAAAAGCTATAGAATTTAGGCTGGAGCAATAGTACAGTGGGTAGGGCATGTGTCTTGTTCACGGCTGTCCCAGTTTAATCCCCAATATCCCATATGATCCCTTGAGTACTGCTAGGAGTAATTCCTGAGTGCAGAGCCAGGGGTAACCTCTTGAGCATCACTGGCTGTGACCCAAAAAAGTTAATAAAAACCCCAAACTAAAGTTATGTTTAAATCCATATATCACTGTCACTGTCTTCCCATTGTTCATCGATTTGTTCAAGCGGGCGCCAGTAACGTCCCCATTCATTGGGAATGAGGTCCATTATTGTTACTGTTTTTGGCATATCGAATACACCACAGGTAGCTTGCCAGGCTCTGCCATGGCTCTGGGTTCATCCCAGCGGCCCAGTCTTTTTCTATGTCAGACCATCAAACATCCAGGGCCCAGAGGGCAGAACCCTGGGTGTGTATACAAATCTGTCTCCTGTCTGCCAACTGCCGATGCAGCCGGGCACCACAGCCACACCTGCAACCTCTAGGGGCAGGAATGATCCAAAATATTTTTTAGGAGTTACTCCTGGCTCTGCACTCAGGAATTACTCCTGGCAGTGCTCAGAGAACCATATGGGATGCCAGAGATAGAACCTGGGTCAGCCTCATGCAAGGCAAATGTCCTACCTGCTGTGCTATCACTCCGAGCACTTTTTTTTAAATACCCCAAATCTCTCAGTCAACGCTGTTGACCTATAAACTGAAATCTTCTTCCATTTAATTCATTCATGCACAATGATGGAAAGCCAGGTGCTGAACCCTGAGGATGAATGAAGGCACATCCTGAGCCAACGGCTTTCACAGGAGCTCGAAGAGGCCCAGTCCTGGCCAGAATTTACATAAAAAAAAACCAAGATTCAGTTTTATGTCACACACAGGACGGAAATGGCTTTCCTGGGAGACACTTTAGTCTGATCTCAGAAGATGTTTCTAGAAAAAGAGGCACGGCTGGGCTGAAAAGATAGCGCAGCACACACATAAGGCACACACACATAAGGTGCTTGTCTTGCACGCTGCTGACCCAGGTTTGATCCCTAGCACAGCATTTAGTCCCCCTCAGAACTGCCAGATTTAGGTCCTGCACATCACTAGGTATGGCCCTAAAACCAAAAACCAAAAAGAGAAAGCAAAGAAGGGGCCAGAGCAATAGCACCGCGGGAAGGCATTTGCCTTGTACGCTGCCCACCTGGTTCAATCCCGGCATCCCATATGGTCCGCTGAGCTCCACCAGGAGTAATTCCTGAGTGCAGAGGCAGGAGTAACCCCTGAGTATCGCTGGGTGTGACCCAAAAAAAGCAAAGAAAAAAAAAGCAAGTAAAAGAAATGGCATGCTAAGCCATTCTCTAGACAGGAGCAGATATGAGCAAAGTCAAAGAAGGCAGGTGGGTGCCAGGGATGGGTCCTACAGATGGCAAATTGGGTCAGGTGCTCCCTCTCTCCTATGTCTAGGTCAGGTGCTCCCTCTCTCCTATGTCTAGGTCAGGTGCTCCCTCTCTCCTATGCCTAGGTCAGGTGCTCCCTGTCTATGTCTAGGTCAGTCTACTCTCTATGGCCCCCACTTTTGCCCACTTTGCCAAATCCATATATATTCACATAAATTTGAATATGCAAATATTTATATTCATTTATAAATGATGGACTTATTTTTTCATAGTTAGAAAATAACATTTTTCATTAAACAAGTGTTTGCCCTTCCAATTGATCTTCCAACTGACTTGATCTCCCTTCCTATATTTTTGTTTACAGAACATGAAGCATATCTCACTCATGGGTTTTGTAATTTTTTACTTTATCATTTACTTATTTATTTTAAATTGAAGAAACTTTACATCATAACAGCAGGTTTACATGACACCATAGTTGCACTGAAGTATTACATTTGAAGTATGCTTCACTGATAGTGAACACACCTCTCCTTCATTTTGCACTCTGCCCTACCCTGTAAGTCTGCAACAGCTATGCTTTGAAAGAAGTCAGTCTTTTGAGGAGCTGCCCTGGGGCGACCAGTCATAGCATACAGAGCCTCACATGCAGCTGGGGAACTGGAACTAGGCTCTCCCCTAGCTCAGCTGACCATGAGGCCCTCAGGAGGACAGATGGGTTTTGGGAGTGGGCCCATCATCTCTGGGGGATCCCAGAAGCAGCCGGATGAGACTCGCCCACATTAGCCACCATTTTCACTGTCCGACACTGCAGCACATCAGAGCCCGCCCAGTAGGGATGCTGACGTCAAGACCAGATTTACAGAGCAAAAAGTGTTCGAGCCCAAGTAGGCAGCTCCCAGAAGTGGGAATCACCGGAATTCGCCAAATGGAGCTGGGATTGCCCCTTCCCTCTCCATTTTGTCTGAGCCTGGTAGCCCCACCCAGGGGCTGCCCTGGGGCGACCAGCCCTAGCATGCAGAGTCTCACATGCAGCTGGGGAACTGGAACTCGGTTCTCCTCAAGCTCAGCTGACCATGAGGCCCCAGGAGGACAGATGTGTTTTGGGTGTTGGCCCATCACCTCTGGGGGGTCCTGGAAGGAGCCGGATGAGACTTGCCCACCACATTAGCCGCCATTTTCACTGTATGGACGCTGACATTGAGGTCCCTACCAAACTAGTGGAAACAGTTATGTCCTTTAATGTACTGCATTCTACAATGTGTAGGAAAGGGAAGCAGGAGGGAGAGATAGAGAAGAGAAAAAGATATACAGAACCAGACAGGTAGTTGGGGTGCGGGAGTGGGGATGGAGGTGGGGACATTGGTGATGAGAGATGGGTTCTGTGGAGGGATGGGTGTTGAACACTGTAGAACCAAAACTCAAGCATAAGCATCTTGCAATTGTATCTCTAAAAGTGGTGTAATAAAATTTAAATTAGGGGCTGGAGCGATAGCCCAGCGGGTAGGGCGTTGCCTTGCACGCGGCGCTCATGCCGGCCCGGTTCGATCCCTCGACATCCCATATGGTCCCCGAGCACCGCCAGGAGTGATTCCTGAGTGCAGAGCCAGGAGAAACCCTGAGCATTGCCGGGTGTGACCAAAAAAAAAAAAAAAAAAAAATTTAAATTAAAAAAAAAAGAAAGAAGTCAGTCTTTTTCCATTTTAAATTGGCAGAGAGTTTTTTTTGGGGGGAGAGGTCACACCGGTAATGCTCAGGAGTTATTCCTGTCTCTACTCTCAGGATTCAATCCTGGCTGTGTTCAGTGGACCGTATGGGATGTCAGGATAGAGCCCTGTGGGCCACATGCAAGGCAAGTGCCCTCCCCACAGTACTATTGCTCCAGCCCCAGGCAGGGACTATTTTCATCAGTGAAGCCCTTTGGGAATGTTTGTTTCCTGAGGGAGCTCAGAATATAAGCACTGGTGCCCTCCAGGGCTCCTACCCCTCGAGGTGTTCCGGTGTGGCTGCGTGCTGGGCTGCGTTGGCAGGTAGCAGAGAGGAGACAGGCTTGTCTACACCCAGGGCTCTGCCCGTGGGCCCCAGATTTTTTGTTGCTCTGACATAGAAAAAGACTGGTCCCCCTGGAATGAACCCAGAGCCACGGCAGAGCCTGGAAAGCTACCAGTGGAGTATTTGATATGCCAAAAACTGTAACAATAATGCACCTCATTCCCAACAATTGAGATGTTTCTGGCGCCTGTTCAAGCAAATCAATGAACAATGGGAAGACAAGTGATACAAGTGTCCTCCTGGGCCAGAATGGTTGAGGAGGCATTTGGGCTTGATGTGTAGAGAGGAACTTAAGCCTGTCAAAGAGTTGTCCCCAAACAGCCCTTCCTTATTGTTTCTGCATTGAACTTGGCCTCACACAGTGGTGCTCGCGGGACTCCTTCTGGCTCTGTGCTTAAAAGACCCTGAAGGATCATGTAGTGTCAATGGAACCCAGACAAAGTCTGGGCCTCTTGCGCTCTAGCCCCTGAGCTACTTCTCCAGTCCCAAAGTCACTATTTGCAGTTGATGGGAAAGCCCCAGGCTGCATGTTGAAGAAAGGCATTTTGTATCCCATAGCAGCAATGAAGGGGAGGGAGAAAGGAAAATAAATAAATAAATTCTATTTCCTTGTAGTAATATAACTAATGCCACACCATGCAGTAATGTTACTAATATATACTAAACTCTTAGCATAAGCTGACTCCATTCTGGAAATTATTCTTGTTCCAATATCTGCTCTTCCGAATTTGTATACTTTTTGCAAGATGTTCTTGCAGTTCCCAGGGTTGTAGTTAAGCTCTTTCTACTTTGTTCCCTTCTCAAATAATTTACTGTTATTTCTTGATTTATATCTGTGAGAGTGAGTTGGGAAATGCATCTAAAGCACCTAACCGAACAGACCCTCACAGTGGAGGTCTGACTGCTTTCAACCTGCTCAGGATTCTATATCAGCCTACAGCTGAGCAAAATTATATATCATGGGACTGGAATGATAGTACAGCAGGAAGGGCATTTGCCTTGTACTCGGCTGACCTGGGCTCAATCCTGGGCATCCCATATGGTCCCCTGAGCTCTGCCAGCAGTAATTCCTGAGGGTAGAGGCAGGAATAACTCCTGAGCATCACCGAGTGTGACCCGAAAAAAAAAAAATACATATAAAACACATTGTTGACTATTTCGTTGAATTCATTAATGGTTATGCCTAAGGTGAACAACAGACATGACTGGAGACAAATCCACACAACACAATATATTAAAGATAGAAATGAGGGTCAGAGAGCTAGAACAGTGGGTAGGGTCCTTGCCTTACATGTAGGCAACCCAGGTTCAATCCCTGGCTCTGTATAAGATTCCTCCAGCCTGATCCCTGAGCACAGAACCAGGAGTTACCCCTTTACCACCGCTATATATGGCTTGAAAACAAAAATAAATACATAATAAATAAAAAAATCAATAAGAAAAAGGAAAAAGAAATGCTGGCATTGTAATCTGCTCATGGTCACGAGGCTGATAGGGGGCTATGGGCTCGTGGTTACTTCCTGCATCACGAGAGAGTATCTGATCTCACATCTGGTGACTAGGAAGAAAAGGCCAGCATTCAAATTGCAAGCAACATTTTTTACTGACTGGCTTTGGTACCAGCAGGAAGTTGAAAAATCTGGATGTGAATCATGGGAAGTGGGGAGTACCATCAAAAGCTGAGGCTGGGAGAATGTCAGTGATGTGCAGACTGCACCCCACTAAGGGGTCTACCCAGGAGCTGCCTCTACCTTTCAGATGGGTGAGGACAAGCCTGAGACTAGAAGAAAGCACTGGGAGTCTCGGTTCCTTGCATGGCTTCTATGGGCCAGACCACAACTGCTGGCAGGCCCTTATTGTTGTAAAGGTCTAAGTGGGTTTTGTCTTTATTGAACTGTATTTCCATTAAAAATGTATAGTTTATAATTGCATTGCCCCTAAGGACATAGATATTAGTACTAGATATTAAAATATTTTCTAAAATGCTTCTAAAAAGATCCTCTTTTCCTTTAATTTTTATTTATTTTTTTTTTTTTTTGCTTTTTTTTTGGGTCACACCTGGCGACGCTCAGGGGTTACTCCTGGCTCTGAACTCAGGAATTACTCCTTTAATTTTTAAATAAGCCACAGTATCTTGGGCCCTGGGCACCACTCCTCCTGAAGATGCTGGTCTTGGTTGCACACAGAATCCATGCTAGGGCTGGGTACCTGACCTTTAAGGGAGACAATCTCAGGAACAAGAGGAGACAGAAGTAGGGAGACCCTGAATTCTGTGCAATTGGTGGCTGGTGAAAATACCAAGAGGAGAACATCCAAGCACTGTAGCTGATATTCACATGCTTTGACAAATCCTTTGATGAAGCCCACCTAAAATGTATCTTTATATACAGTACCTCAATTTGGTGACCATACTTGATAAGTATGCTTGAGTGCTTGGTGCAGCCATGGAGCCATGGGCAAACTCATTTCTGTATGCCTCTTCATTTATAAGTAGCATGGTCTGTCTATCAAGTTCTGTAACTTAGAAAGGTTGCCACAGGACTAAGTGAAACAGCATGAATGGTGAGTTTAGCATAAACTGTTATCTGGAAGTCCTAGATAAATAGATGTGAGCTAAAACTAGTAGAGCCACCATCCCTCTTATTTATCATTTCTGCCTGCCAACCACTATTGTTGCTGCCCTCAGGAAGACAACAGCATGAATAGTTCTAATTTGTAACGGACCTGGCTAGGTAAGAGATGGATTGACATGTTCGCGTGTTCCTCATCTCTTTTCTGGTAAGGTGTATAAGGTGCAGCTATATGTCATATCTGACTCCTTGACGACACAAATGCATAAAAGAATCAACAGGTGACAGAGGTAATAAGAAATCACACATACACTGAAAAATGGAGGTATGAAGAGATAGTACATGGCTGAAAGCTCTTTTCTTGCATATAACCAACTGTGCTTTCATCCCAGTGCCACTTATGGTCTCTCAAGCACTACCAGGAATGATCACTGAGCTCAGAGGCTCTGAGCACCACCAGATGTGGCGCAAAAACCAGAAAAAAAAAAAAAAAAAGGTAAAGAAAGAAAAGCACAGTTACTGAATAGAGAAGCTATAGTAAAGGAGAGTGAGGATATTCTTAATGGATGACATTGTTCAGTGTTATAGAAATAAGACTACTCCCAAGCCCCCAAACAAAGGGGTCAGATCCAATGCAACAGAACTGCTGGGGAGGAAGCCACGTTTATACCCTCTTCCTCCCCACTCAACACATTTTTATCCAGTAAAATAGCTGGAAAAAGGGTAAGTAGAGCACATAATCTGTTAAATATATTTAAAGTATTTGGAAACATATTCATCAGAATAAACTTTACTCCTCAAAGACGTAATTCAAGAAATTGCAGTGAAGTACTTGAGAAGGGAACAGAAGTGGAAAAGGCTTGAATGCCCTCCTGGGAACTAGAAGAACAACTTGAAAATAAAAGTATTTATATCCTGAGGGAGAAAGCTAATCCCAAAGAGATGAAAGAGGCACTTAGAGAGCAAGGTCTAACAGAGAGGGGAAGGAGAGATGGGATAAAAAGGGAAACGGTCAATAAATAGCATGAGAAATCTAGTGACAAAAAACACGCAAAGGGCATGTACACAAATTGTTGGTTGGGAGGCAGCCCTTTTCCCACAAGAAGGGACAATGCACTGGCACCAGGCTAAAGAGAAGGCAGAACTTACACTGACCTGGACTCCCTTTGCTCTGGTCCTGTTTGTTACACCTGAAACAGGAAACTTCTTGGTTGTAAACCAAAGAAATTGGATGGAAAGTAAAGTCCTTGAATTGCCTGGAGCTCTGGACAATTGGAACACAGATGGAATAAAACCCAGAGATGGGTCTGGCTGGTGCAGTAGGAGAGTCTGTGGAAATGCTTATTTAAAAGAGAAAAAGAGATTCTTTGACGGCAAAGGCAAGGGATCATTAGGACTTCAGTGTACAAGCTGAGCGAGTTTCAGGAGCACAGAGGGAGATGCTGGACTGTTAGGGATTGTGTCCAGCATCTTGTGTTGTCCCCCCAGGGTGAAACCGCGTCTGCACAGAGGAGCTCTGAGCTAACGGCACTCCTCCCACTATCCCTACCATAAGTGGGTAAGAACAGTGTTTACTGTAAGCGTTAAATCTGCCAGACTTGTGAGTCTTCTAGTAGTCAGTTCCTTCTCCCACCTCACTAGCTGGGTCTTGGTAGTAATGAGTCCCATCCCAGGCCCTCAGACATGTCATACTCAAATGCCTCCAGACACATGCAAATGGATAGGAAATGGACCTCAAAAAAACTTGTGAAAATTGCCCGTGAGTGTTTGTTTCCAAAACTGTTGTTCAATGATCTCCACACTCAGGAAGTATATCCATTATATCGAATATGAATAAGTTCTGTTTCAGCTGCACACAGCTCCCTATATGGATGCACTGAAAATCACCCCTTCCCTGTTTTCAAGACCAACCTCTGATTAGATGTCACTTTCTAATTGCTTTGGAGTGGAGACAGGGTTTAAGCACACAGGTCAGAGGAGCTGTGGTTTATGCAGGAAGAGAATCAAGTAGTCCATTCTCTCCTTGATTATGAGATGTGGATTAGGCGGGGAGATCACTGAGGCAAACTCTGCATTGTAGTGGGGCTGTGGGCACCTAAAAGAGCTCTTTAGGCTCTTTCCCACCATTCCTTATTATAGCTAAAAGATTCAGCCTAGAGTCAGAGAGAGATAGTATGAGGCATTAAAGCACTTGCCTTGCACTCGGCAGACATTCTGTTCCAGATATTGAGTAGGACAGAGCACCTCCAGGACTGGTTACGGAATATGCAGCCCAACCCTCCTTGCCAACCTCTCTTAGTCTACCCACATGCTTGCCACCCCGCTATAAAAGTGGGGAGGAGAGAGTCTGTTGATCAGGGTCTGTGCTTTAGCTGATTGTTCTTTCGTAGAAAGAACTCTGCGGGAAGGAGAATGTGTGGTTATTTGCTTTGTTTGGCTATAATCTTCAGGGAAAATCATGGCATTTCATTTTATTGCTTGTTCCTCAGTTCCAGAGCGCCACAGCCCAAGTTTAAGGCACTGTTCAGCAATGCCTCACTGAGGGAATCTTAAAGCTGCAGGTAAAAAGCATCCTTGTGCTTTACAGTTTATGAGTTCTTTGTACTGCAACGGGATTTTATTTCCAGATGTCTAAATTGAAAATCCAATTTGTTTGTTCTTTTCCCCCTTTAGTACAATATAATTTTGAGCAGAAGGAAGTTTTTTGATCTCTGATATCAAATCTAATGTCCATTTTAGCAATGTGGAAATAGAAACCCAGGGAGATTGTTTCCTGTTGAAGGTCCTAGTGTGAATGACTCCCATAGCAGAGTTCAAATCTACACCCCCTAACTCTCAACCTAGTGCTTTTCCCCAAGGACTTCAGATAATAAACTTTAGATTGTCTTTCTTCATTTAGCTAACTGGAAAATCAGTCTCCAAATTCTTTTTTCTTCCCTTTCCTTTTATGCTTTTTGCTGTTCCTGAGATCAGATAACCCTTCTTGACATGTCACTTG